>WURS02077459.1:0-10280 GCA_011762765.2 Rhinocypha anisoptera | reverse complement strand
CAAACTATGTGCAGCTCCACACTACCCTCTATGAACTGCTACCAAAGAAGTACACATCAATATTTACAATAGATGAAAGGAGGTGAAAGGGGGGAGGGGAGGTGGCGGGGTGTTAGGTGGGTATGCGCACCAGAGAATCGGCTGATTGTCCGTACTTGTTTCACGGGGGTCGGTGGGATACGGGAGGGAGGAGGAAAGTGGATTTCCACCCATTCTAACACCCCCCCTCCTTTCTCCCCCGCCCTCTCCCCCCCTCCATTCGCACCTCCACCTCCCCTCCCCTCGGTCCTTGGGACCGTGTGCTGAATTCATCCTCGCCCCGTCCTCTTTCCCCTTATCTCACCGCCTTGTTCACCACCGAGGAGGACATTTACGTCCTCTGTGACTGTGCCGGGACGACGCTCGGGTTTCCTCCCGTTCCTTTGGAAACCAACGTCCACAACCTCACGATCTCACCCTCATACGATTGGTGGCGCATGGCCTTTGGTGTGCTAAGGGGTGAATTCCTGCCAGTCATACATAATCAGCGACACGTACTGCCCCAAGACTTCATATCGATCAAATAGGTCTTGCGCCAGAATAAGTTAATATTAGATAATGGGAAGTTAAGATGCCGATGCACGAAAAAGTGTTTTAGATTATTGATCGACTGAGATTTTGGTTTACTGAGATTTATTCGAACTATTTTTCGGTACCAAAGTTTGTCCAAAATATGGGGATACACTTGAGGTCACACAAAAAAATACATTAAATACCTAATGGTATCCAATTAAGGTTAACATATAGATTTTACTCGTTAAATAATAAAGAAAGTAATGGCATAAATAAGTTGATAAATCTATGTGTCGGTTTTAGTTTCCAAACACCACATATTCTCGTGTGGGATCGATGATTCGATTTATTCAGCAAATTATATTTTTTGTACGACGATGAAAAATATTTTAGACCAAAATATTACAACTCTCAGGTTCATGAGAATAATAATATATTTGTTCTATAATATTTCCAGAAAACTGTCACTACCATTACATTCCATTTCACTGATTTCATGTGTATCATTACAAATAGCTCACCAAAATGGCCTTACAATTATATGTAGATTCGCAATGATATTTCTCCCTTCACTCTTTTTTCTGCTCATTCTACAGATACTATACCATTATAGGCATGTACATACAGCAATATAAGCAAGGTGACATGGCGAAAGTAACGAAATTTGAAAATAAATATGTCATAAAAATTCACAAGAATTTGGGGTCCAGCCCCGAGAGCCTTCCATAATTAACCGAGTTCAAAAGTATAAATCATGGATGCTTCCAAAAGTCACGAAGTTTCATTTCGGAATTTAGGAGATGCACTCAATATGAGCACTATACATATATTCTGATATTAGTTTTTACCAGGATAAAGCATATCTCCTAGCAAAAATGTTCGATTACTCTATACCAGGTAGGAAATTTGAAATTTCACAATGTACATGATATTGCCGAGTGGCCTTAAAATGTAGCGAATAAACAAATGCATATGAATATTGCGATTCGTGCATATTCATAAATAAATTGCAACCGCTACTGACAATGCAATACTGAAATCAAATCGAAAGAAACCTGCACAACATATTCATTACCCAGTATACTGACAATGTAATAAAAATTACGTTTTTGTACAATGTGATAATAAAAATTCTGATTAACTCTTATAAGAAAGTAAATAAATAAATATATATATTTATAGTCCACCCTTGAGGTTATAACTACACTTTCACAAGATACTACTACATAGACCATAGACTTCTATACAACTACATAGAAAACAAATAAAACAACACTTAAACTTGGATCCCAATTTTCGGTGGCCGAGTCACACCTTTCTTTCTCTTAGGATCGAGGAAGAAAAATCAATCGAATCAATGGGATCCAAGTGTAAGTGTTGTTTTATTTGTGTTCTATGTATATCTTGTGAAAGTATAGTTATATATATGTATATATATATAAAGAAAAAGGTATTGTTTTACTTCTAAAAATACACTTTAAATAGCAGAAGTTTATTCTGAAATTTCAAAATTTTGCCCAATTCATTAAAATGAATGTTTTTAATAACAACTCATTCGAATATTATTTTCATATAATATTTGACAACGTATTAATGACCTTTCATTTATTTCCGTAGCCTTGAGGCTAGATCACCCTGCTAGTCGTTGAACGCCTCTTGGCACTTCCATTTAAAACCTCAGCCGATTGAATCTCTGGGTATCAGATCTTCCCTGGGAAACCGCAGGGAAAGGAGCTGCCCCCCTTACCCTCCATGCGTGAAATGTCATCACGGTAGGAGAACTATGTGAGTACTAACCTCACCTAACAAAGTAAACATTAGGTTCGATTACCTTAGTGTGGGTTTATTTCTGAGTAACACAAAATTCATATTGAGTATAAGGTAAAAAAAATACTTAGTAATTTCGCACACTATTTTAAAAACAACACCAGGTTTCGACGTAAAACGTCATCATCAGGAATGATCATTCTGATGATGAAGTTTTACGTCGAACCCTGATCGTGTTTTTAAGTTAAATTGTGTGTAAAATATTATTTTTTATCTTATACTCAATATGAGTTGTCATTTCCATAAAGATACCCCTTCAAACTACAGATTTCAACACATAAGTTCTCTTCTTTTTTCTGATTTATGATTTGTTCACTGATTTATGGTTTTATTTCTCACTATGATTGGATCCGGTGGAGTTCCTGAGAGATATACGAAGGACTGAGATTTTTGAAAGCTAAAGAGTGAGGGAATAATAGTTTGTGAAATATATTTATAAAAATATTGATTGAAAAATTATTTGCAAAGCCATTACAGTGCACGCATCACTCGCTTTCAGGGATCACTTTGTGTACGACTGGTGAGTAACAGTGCTTACCATTTGCACCCATAATTCTTATGAAATCTTGACTCGTTTATCAGTTTATGCTTGACCAACTATTTCACTCTCCTGAACTTACTGCGGGGTTGGTTTACACTCGAAGGAAATGGAGCGGTTAACCGGTAAGATTTCTTTCCTGCGGGTAAAAGGGGCATCGGACGGCTGTTTGGCCCCTTCCAATGGTTGAAATTTAGAGTCTAAGTTATGCCGCATAATATTATTCCAGGGAATCATAAAGGTGTCCGTTGCTTTATTAAGGTATAACATGGAAGGTAGTAGTATAAAATTCTAAGAATTTGCTCTAAGGTCGAGATTCAGTGTAAATTCTAACTCAATTTTTATTTCCGCTTATCTTGTGATTACCTATGGCTATGGCCTTTGCTATGATTCATCTGTTTTTCTTAGTGATTTTTTTCATATAAGAACTAATATTAATATTTTTATTTCTCATTGATATTATTTTGAACTCATAAGTATTGAATAAGTTGAAATTTGGATTAATATGTATTGTAGTGGCTACCAAAATTATTTCCTTAATGCTCTAAAATTTCATATTTTTGTACGAATAATCATATTATATTTATGTGTATCGATTTATGTATTTACTTCAGTTTATTATATGAAAATTTATATGGGTATTACGGAATCTCGATATCTAAGCAGGGAATAAGTTGGCAAAATGACATATGACTGCGTGCCAGAGTTATGAAAAGAAGAATACGACTACAGTCGGTCTTCAAAGAACTCGTCTTAACATATCGTATTCAAATAAAGGTTTCCAACGAGAAGTTATTTAAAATCTTAGTAGTTTTTTTACTTGCCTCTTGTTATTTCTGTTGAATAGTTCCATGCACTTCATTTTTCCGTGATGGATCATAGCGAGAGAAATCCTTTGGTATGGATCACCCAGGCTCTCTCTATTACTTTCAGTAATTTTATTCATAGACAAGGTGTGAGGGATACTACTCTTAATTTTAATATTTGTGGACTGTTTGGTAAAATTGTATTTAAAATACAGCTGCTATGGTTAAGTACCACATTAAGAACTATCCGTACTCACTGTTGTGAATATTGAAAATTCCAAGGAATATAATTAATCGCCATTGTCAGCAAACAAAAAAGTAATGATACTGTGAAAAATAGGAGGCCAAAAATCTAATATCTTGATGAATGTTACTCTGCCATTATGATCCCCTCCGGAAATATATATTTCTCTTTTTTCTACTTTAATAAGCTTACTGCATGGTTATACTACGACTTTTTCTTCATCCCATCTTCCTCTTAAAGGTATCCTCCGTGAACCTTCGGGTTACCCGTTTCTAGAAGTTTTTACGTTTTTTCCTCTGTCATTTGACAAATATAATTTTTTTACATTCAACTCATAATTTTAACATACATTACGTACAACTTATATTTTTTTTTGTTCGTGTAGCTCATTCCTTAGAATAGTCGTCCGGTATTTTCACTTTCTTGCCTCCTTTTCCTATTTTTCTTTCACATTCTTGACATCCGAGAGGAGAGCATTTATTCCTGTGGTCTCCGGGAGCTGCTTTGATTTTGAGGTGTCCGATGAAGTTTCTGATATGAAAAACATGAGTAAACACCTTTTTTGAATATTCGCCATTTATCTTCTTCTCTCAAGTTCACACACTTTATAATATTATGTCATTTAGACAACTCGCTACTTGAGTGTGTGTCGTGAGTCTTTGTCGTACCTTGTTTTCAACGTTACGGTAGTGTTTACACCGTAAATATAATTTCTAGATGTCATTAGAGAGGTAGTTTAGATGTAGCCTTTTGTTTCTTTTTTCATTCGACTAGATCATATTAGGTATAATATGCTTACGGGATGTTCAGTGGTTTTTAAAGATCGTATTCATTTTCTGTAGGTACTTCGTCGTAGTCAAAACGAGGATTTATACTTCTTTGTCGCTCGTTTCATATCCCTGCCAAGATTTACTGTTTTTATTACTTTTCCTATTAGTAAAATGAACGACTTTAGAACGTGTCTTCTGACTGATACCACTGTAAACAACGATTCATTCAGTTACTTTAGTATTAATTCCCGCCTGTAAATTTCTGTCTAATAACGTACTCCATTGCATGAGCGCATTCTGTTTTCAAATATATGTACTACAACCTTGGTGTTTAGCCAGGCTGAATGATTTTCTTAAGTCTAAAGAACCTGCAGATATTGTAAGCATCTCGTTGATTTGTCAATTAATGCCCAATGTGTGCTGAATTGCATTCGCCATAAATTATTTCTGTGCGTTTATAATTATTAAATTATTATCAATTTCACCGAGTTAATATTTTGGTGAAAATTTATTGATAAATTTTAATAAACTATAATAATTTTATACCCTTGCTTTTAGCTCCGTGGTTATTGCGAACATAAAGAAAATCATTCCGTCAGGGAAGGAAGTGTTTATTGGGTGGAAAGTATTGATAAGGGAGAATTTAGTTTAAAAAATAACGGAAAAATAAGCGAAAGCTTTAATATGAACCTTAGTTTATTTCAAAAGCTTGGTCATCGATGGTGATCGAGAATAGATGGGTGCCCTTTGAGATGTGTTTGTTGGCAAGGATAAAGGAAGTAATTTGGGGGAAGTGAAAAACGAATAAAAACACGTCTATGTTGGGGACCCTCGAGAAGGTCGATATATAAAGGTGAAACTAGATACAGCAAAGTATGTTAGAGAATACATTGATAAGAAAGGGAGGCAGAGGAAAGAAAATAATTTTCAGTGTTAGATGGAATGAATGGAAGTCCTAGTAGTAGCCACACGTCTAGAACTTCCTCCTCCTTTTTCCAGGTTAGTTTCTCTAACATGGTCACTTGATTTATGCAACTCCATCAGTCATTCTCAGTCCAAGATCTTGTTTGTTTGATATGTTCGGAATAGTTGAATTCATTAAATAAATTGTCACGTTTTAAATTTCAGTATTTTACTTTACACATTGTGAAAGTCTCACTACAATTTTCAGAAAATTAATCTCCGAATTCGTTTTCTGGTTGTGTTATCAAGCTAGCATATTAGGTTCTATCGATCTATGTATTTTGGATCCAAACAATTTTATTTATTCTATTTGATCTTTTGTGAACGACTCCTGGCGATATTTGCTTTTGAAAACTAATATATTTAGTCAACTAATATAAAAACCAAGTATACGGATCGCTGGAGATAGATATGGAAAATTCGCAAAGGGCATGGAAATATGTAGGAGAGAATATACATGAATCATTACACGACTGCATCCAGAAATGGAAATACCGTTGGGTGAAGTGTACTCGTCGAAAATATTATTTTTTGGGTAAACGATTCAAGTAAGATTAGCGTTTTTAAAATAATGCATTATCCGTTACCTTTAGGTAATTTCTCAGTTTTATACTTATATTACAAAATCTCCTATATCGTTCAGCCTGGATGATTTTATTCTTGGATACCTGGTATTTTTTGGTAGCCACAGACGGTAAAGGAAATGGAAATTTACCCCTTGCTGAGAATTTCACAGGTATTAGGACATACTGATAGGTATGTCCTAATACCTGTGAATTAATACTGTGAATTGTTAATGTGAATTATTAATACTGTGAATACCTATTTATTAATGAAAATTTATAAATGAATGAATGATATTTATCTGGATTATATTAACGATTTTATGACCTTTGTATTATTTAATTTTAATGCTTATTGAAATTCTTGACTGGGATATAGCGTATAAAATATATAACACACCATTTTTACAAGAGAATAAACAAGCAACTAAATGTTACCATATAGAATCTCATAATACTAGACTTTTTTCATTGTTTTGAAATATAATTTTTTGTTCCAAAATTCATTTCAAGGAATTATGAGACACTTCTATTTGTGATTCAACTCCCACCGATGCCCCTGCCTCTTTGGAACACCATTTACAAAGGGGGGTTGATAGTAGTTTCATCAGCACAACCACATTTCATTTTTTTTTTCAATCAATTAATAAGTATTTTATTTAAGTTACAAGGTCAAAGTCTGCCAAGAAAGTTGAAAAATTATATCCAGCTTTAATAATTCCAAACATTGACCTATTGCCTTATAAGTAACGAAGGTTTTTTTTTAACATAAAGGGATTGGTGATTATTATTTTTGGACTGCAAGATGGTATCTCCTCAAACGAAATTTTATACTCTATATTTTAATGGTAATAATAAGCTACTATATGCTTTATCTGTAATTATATTACAACCTCTAGTATAAATAGGTATTTGTAACTTTTCGGCGATTTATTTTCAAATAATATTAATGTTTCGGCCATTTTTTGGTGAACTTTCATGTGATAATACAGATAGATTTCTCCTGATTTAAGGCTGATGGAATAATGCTGTTTCTACTTCAAATACAACTTGTCTATTAAAACAAATATGTCTCTTAAAAGAAAAGTATATGGGTAACCGTGAAAGACGAAGTTCTTTTTGTTCCCTAAGAAAGTATAAGGTTTATAGCAGTTAGGAAATATTAATAGACGGTTTTATCGCCACAAGAAGAACGCCAAGTGCTCTAACAACATTTCCGTCAATACACGGTGCAATTTCCTCAGTGCGACCGAAAATCCTCTAACTCTCACGGGGAAGGACTCCCTGCTGCCTCAAATGTAATTTTCGATGCGTTCTTGAAGAGTTTAACGAAAGGCGCAGAAATTAATTTTCCTTTCGTCTCTCTCCCCTCTCTCGAAACGCCAAAGAAAATTAATTCCTGTGTCAAGGTGACATCAGCCTTCAATCTCACGCAAACTGTTTTGTTTTCATCGCTTTCCTCGAAGTTTTAATCCTCCGAGAGATTTCAAAGCGTTATATAATTGAGCAAAATGATGCAGTTGCTTTAATGTTTCCTTAAAAAGTGACAATGGTTTTTTTTTCTCTCTCCTGGGGCAGCTACATTGGTCCAGAAGGTGCCTCGCATAGGCTAACAAGTAGATAGAAATTGGAAATTAAGCTTAGTAGGACAGCGTAAATCAAAATGTAATGCAACGCCTTTGAATAACCAAATATTCCATTGACTTAACTTCGGATCTCACCTCAGAAATCTAAAGTCCCTTAGATTTGTATAAACAACTAAAAATCTCAATAAGTTTTCAAATAGAATAAAAAATCATCATAAAAAAATTAGCATGAAAATATTCTGCTATTCTTTGTCAACATATTAGTGGCTTGGAAAGTGGAATAAAATTGCAAGCGGTAAAATCATAAACCTATTGTTTTTGAATTACTTTGTTTTTTATAGCGATTTTATGAATCATTTCAGGTACAAATTATACCAAACTAGGCGTGTTAATAACTGAAAAAATCTTTATTTTGTGTTGAGGTAACCTTAATTTAGGTACACCTCAAATATTCCAAAAAACATATATAAGTTCTTTAACGTGCCTATGTTATTAATCCTTGTACAGGATTAAAAGATGATTATTATAGAAGTTTTCAATAACGGGAGTCCTAAACGGCCCATGAAGCAATCTTTGTTGACCAAAGTGCTACATTTCATTAGTAAATTACAAAGGAACAAAGTTCCAACTTCGTTTAAATGGTATATTTTTAAGTTTAAAGAATAATCTCATATCATTACGGCGGCAGTATTTTTTATTATAAAATTAATTAGGTTTCTCTTGGATTAAAAAATATTATTATTTTAATTCTGGTTTAGCTATTCATACCAGAAGATGGATATACAAGGATAGGAACGGAAGGGTAGGAGGAAGTTTAGATTCATAAGAGCCTCAAAAAGTATGTTTCAACCAGTTAAACTACATCACCATCGGTCAGTAATCACTTGGATTTTGTAATTTTTTCAAATAAAACCGGAATCGAATATATTCAAAATCAATGGTTGAATTTTCTTGTCGTGACTTTTGTGTCCTTATATCCGCGTTTTATATACAATCGTGTGTTTCTATTTTCTTACACAGCTTTGCGTCATTTTTTTCCGTCAGGAGGACGCTGCGACCACGACTACGTAGTGAGCCGAAACGTTTCCATAATGAATGGTCGCCATTTCGTGTTGCGGTGCTCCGCTTGTTTCGCCGCGTCCACTTCGCCCACTCGTTTCGAAGTCACCCAAGTTCATACCCGAGACTTAGCGAGGTGCACTTCGGGCCAGCACAAATGGATGCCATGGATGGGAGAGAGAAGCGGAAACCGTCCAAACCATACCGCAGCTTCCTCCGTTCGGTATCTCATTAACTTTTTCGCGGCCGCCTGACCGCGTGGAAGAAAATGGGTCGGAGGCGCCTCTGCTTTGCAAGCGTGTCAAAGGAAGATTCGAGACAGCAGAAATGTTGCCTGTAAAATTCGGAATACGTTCGCTTAAGCTTTTGGAAACCGCTTTCGTCCTCTCCAAACCTCAATCGTCTATGGAGAGAGGAAGAGAGCTCAGCACTTCAAGGTGTGGATGGGAAACTGGCGGTTACATTATGGAGGTTTCGGTCTACGGAACCCTTTCGTTGTGTGTGTGGGCGTAGGAGAGTCGGAGGATTGCGTCGCGAACACTATCTGTTTTCTCAGAAAAAGAAATTTCTCCGCGTGGAAGTCAAAACGGTCGGTGGTTTGTTTTATCCACGGGTTTTCTCGCGTCCACCTTAATCAAGCCCTTTGTCTGTTGGAGTCCTAGAAATTCGTAGACCGTTTCCAGAATTGAAATTTGTCACAGCTGCTGCTCACGTCCGAAGGCAGTGTGGCGGTACAGTGGGCACAGCGGCGTGTCCCCGCTGACCTCGGGGTCGCAGAGTCCTGCCGTCGAACATTCCCCTCTGCCCTGAATATTCGAATGGCGAATTTCTGGGGAACGCGTCTTCTTGGGAAAACCTAGGCACCGAGGAAAAACGAAACTGTGTCCCCGCCTTAATTTATGCATTTTGCACTGCCTCGGCTTAGTGCGGTATTTTGTCAATTAAAGAATAAAATATATGTGCTAGTAAGCACGAGTAGGATAATTAAGATATTTATTGTACATATACGTTTTGTAGTTATCCGTATCAAGGCTTCCGCGGCGAGATGAGTTGCACACGCACTGGTGCTCTACAGCTTTTAGTTATTTTGCTGTTATATATATGTATTATGATAGTGATGACAGGTTGTCTGCCAATTAAGGTAGGGTTTTGATAAAATTCAGAGTAGAAATACATAGCCTCACCTTAACATGAATCCCTCTTCAATACTGTCGACTAAACACTAACGGTAAATCTATCTAAAATACCTATTCCCTCCCAACATTACAGTACTCATGATGTATAGGATAAATGAAACTTTGCAATTTCACAAATAACACTTTATTACGACCGGTTTCGTTCACTTGATGACATCGTCAGGCACCTGACGATG
>WURS02077449.1:0-10280 GCA_011762765.2 Rhinocypha anisoptera | reverse complement strand
CCCTCTTCCTCTCTATCTCTCTTTCCCGAATAAGAATCCACCGTCTTATGGTTTTTGTCACATGGGGCGACCGCAGACGGGCAGTGAAGTTCCCCTTTGAATCATTCCTTCTAATCTTCTTCCGCGACAGGGGTTGGTTAACCTTCCTCCCACAGTTTTTTCCCGGTTCCTCGAGGAAATTTTATCCCATCCTCCAGGGGGGCTAGCGTTCAAAGGTATCCCTTGGCAATGATTTAATCGAAATTAACGGTGTTGTTTCACGGTGTCATCATGTTAAAATTCGTGCACTGCTTCTTGAATAAATTTTTCTTATTATGCTTTGAACATTTTATTTCCGGGTGCGTGTCTCGGTTTTCTTCCTGTGTGTACCATCCGCCATTAGCTAGATGGGTTGTTGTGACAGGAGAAAATAAAAATTCACCAACTAGTTCCACATTCCTTCTGTCATTGTATCTTCTGGTAATGACTTTAGTATTTATGTACGTTTTTATTAATCGTTAAGAATGTTAGGGAGTCTATAATGTAGGTGTATCTAGTTGGTTCAAAGGCGTCGAATAATTCTTAAATTTGACCAAACATTTCTGTCTTATATTCAAGCCAATAGTATGGAATGTATACCTGTAAGTACAGTAAATATTTAAATAACAAGATATGTTATATACACCAGGTTGAAAAAAAACTTTCATTATTTTTCTATGGTGAAGTATCGGTTTACCATTGATATAATCCATCCTTGAATTATCCGAAAATTCCTGAGATAAAGCAGCGGTAAATTAATTATTTCGTCGCTTTCGCTTTCTATAGCATTACATAGTTAGTTGGATATTTTCTATAACAAAAATCAGGTTTAATTAAAGCATTAAATCAAAAGCATTAAAAAAAAGCTCAAATACAAAAATGAATGAATGAAAGTTTTCTTTGAGGTCTTTTTGGAATTGCTCGTCGGTTGGACTGTGATTCACGGCGAATCTCACGACTTGCAAGTTCTTGCAGCAGTAGCAGTTTGGTGTGGGCTTTGAGCCAGAAAGGAGGAAGCATTCGTCTCTGAGAAAAAGAAAACGTTTTTTTTTCGAAACAGATTTCTCTTTCTCACCTTTTTTCTTGAAATACCTTCCCATTTATCTTAGTCTGATTACTCAATCCTGATACTCACCCTGCTTTCCTTGGTTGTCTGCATCTCATAGGTAATTTTTCATTGTTACAATGGTTTGTTATGTAATGCCATTAATTAAATTAGAAATCATTTGACCTTCTAAGAGTAAATGAACTAATTTTGCTGTTTCCACATATTTTTTTATTAAACGAGAATGGTTTCTTAGTAAGTCTACTGTGGTTATGTGTAACCTGATGATGTAGTCTTGCTACGAAACTAATGTCGTATCCAATAAAAATTCATTTGGAAGCTGCATATTTAGTTCATTTACTCCTACTATGATGAATTTCCACAGTCTTGCCCAAGACATTGTCGTTCATTCGGCTTTGTTGACTTAACTCGCATTTCTCATGCTTTTATCAGGGTCCATTCCTTACAGAATCGTGTTGTATTTTTTGCCCTGTCGTTCAGGTTTATCTCCTGGATGCCTGAGATTTTAAGTTACCTTTCTTAAGAATGGTTCTTGCTCACTTCGTTAAGAATGGCCTAGTGAGGTATATATTATCCTGTTTGATTTCCGAAAACAAGTTGTGATACTTCATGAGTTTCTTTTTTTAGGTTATGGTGCATTAAATGCTGTTTCTTTTGCACTATTCTTATTTGTGGCCAAAGTTTTGTTCAGTCCAGTTGACATATTTATACGGATTATTGTGTTCATTAAGGCCGTGATATAATCAGTGACGTGTGCAACAAAGGAATAGCACAGGCTTTTCTCAAAGTGGTATTTTCCTCAACAAAAGCACAACATAGGTATGTGAGGAATGTAGTATTCTCGCCTTGGTCAAAGATAATAACAAGAGTATTAACTCATCAAATAGAAGAACCTACTGAATGAAATTTTGAAAAAGATGATTTTTACGATGTAAAAATAGTTTCAGCCTATAGTTGGTGGACTTCTTTTTTATCTTGAAGGAACAGGAGAACAAAAACACTGCAATTCCACAAATAAATTAAATTTCCTTCGAGCATGGTTTCGCGGCATCATCAGGTAACATTTCGTCGGTTGTGGAATTGCAGTGCTTTGTTCTCCCGTTCCTTCAACTTTTTAACTAATCGTACATCTTCGCATCGTACTGCTTCTTCGCATCCTTGTAATCCATTCTGTATTATCGGTAAACATCAAGCTGTTACTGCTGGATTAATAACCATTCGTATGAGTCCCTAAAAATATTAAGTGCCCACTTGCCCCTCCCTCTCGACGGACACCCTTCCTTGTCACCTTCACGTCCCCAGCCCTCCCTCGCTCGCGAATGGTATTCGTCTGTTACGATCCTCTGCAGAGGTGACCCAGGCGACTCGGCGTGGGGGTTCAAGTCTCCGTTTGAAGGGAGAGCGAGAGAGGAATGCCAAGCGTTCTTCGCCACGTTTGAGTGTCCGCGAGCGAGATATCGGGGGCGTGATTTAATAACACGCGGAAGAATTAGAGGAAAGTCGGGGGAGGATGTGAACACCGGGAGCCGACCCGAGTTTGTCCGAGCAAACGCATGAAACAGCGGCGAGTGGGTGTCATTTCCATTGCCCACGCCCCTTGATCGTGCTTGTGTGAGTGGGGGGTGGCGCAGTATCTCAATGCGTAATTGCTGTCCGTAAAGCATTCGTCGTCTCATTGTTATCTGAGCAATTATTCCTCTCGATAGTGTGGATTGTTCCGATTTGCATAAAGTGAATAGTACCACTCGGGTGGTGATGGTTTATGCCATCGGCATGAAATCCATGGAATGTTAAAAGTGCTCACGATACATTTCTCATTTGCACCTATGCACGAGCAATTTTTGTTTTGTGTAGAGTGCTGGGCGTTGGCTTTCCTTTCTATCAGAGCTCTCGAATGGTCGTTTTTAGATGCCCTTGCAAATTATTGATATCCATACTCCAAATGTAGGGTATTTGGTTCGTGTATGCTGACTTTCTCGAATCAGATGAGGACCGGAAGTATTGATCTTTTTGGCAATTGACATACTGAGCATGTTTTTTATTAGCAGCTGTATCTTCAACATTACTCTTAACCCTTGACTGATCATTTAGCTGACCGATAAAAAATGGGTACGGTTAATATATCATTTTCTTTCACCGTGATAAACGTTTTGTATTGATGCCTATGTACCTATCGATATGCCTCTCCGATATTAATTACTAGATAACAGATGTACACACATTTGTTAGTGCTGTTCTGAAACATTCATTGAATAATTATTCCCCTCCCATTTCACTATGAATTTCTTTTTGTGCCTTATATTTTTAACCCGGAAGTTTCTTTTATTACATTATGTTTTTGATGGTATTGTACATTTACGTCGTCCATCAACTAAAGAGAAATACGAACTGTCGAGGAAAAGCGTATTTTCTGTATAAGCAGTCCCATTCGTAAGTGTAGTTCTTTCAGTGGTCCCTCCAAACATTTCGCTCTTTCCTCCAGTTACAAAAAAATACTACTTTTACTTTGAATCTAGGAAATGCTTGATAACTCTGTTCACTTGTAAAATTTGTGGTAGTCACATTTTAAATTAAATGATCTTACTTTCTACATTGCTAAAGGAATCCCATCTCCTCTATTGCCAAAAATCTGTCTCACAGATCCAGGTACTGAAATTAATTAATTTTTAATGAAAATTAATGGCTACGATATATTTCTTTAGTTTTGATTTAAGCAATAAATTTAAGTATGTATATAGACTTTTTCCTCTGCCTTTGATTATATACCACGGAGAATACTCTCTTAAATTACGCATGATTATACTTTATATATGCCGAATAATCAAAGATGTTGAAATGATATCAATGGTATATACTTGAATACTTATATCTCTCCCTTGGTAAGATTTTCCCGGGAAAACATGCTAAGGGGAGAGTTTTTTTTGCTGCTCTGCCCAACGCAGATTAAAAATATTGCCGAATTTGTTACCTAATAGTGACACCGGCGGTGAAAATTGCCAAGTTATCTAGAGTAGTAAATCCTTTTAGTTTTTCATATCACCGTGATGCCATGTCTTAAATACGTCTTTTTAATATGCTTATATTCTTATCATTTCAAGATAAATTGATCACAATAAGTAAGCGTAATAGTATGATGTTTGTTATGATATCATTATTGCGTTGAAATGCGAAAATGATAACGAAATTGGATATGAAATAAATAAATCCATGAAAAATTAATTCACAATATTAATCAATTTAGGTACATCCATCGAAAAACAAATATGACCACAATTGCTTGCCGTTATATTAAATGTATTTTATTTACGCGAAGAATTTCACCCTATTCAAATAGCCTTGGCAATGAAGTATTTTCTACTTCTACGTGTTATCCTGCAGACCTCCGCAAGGGCGTGCGGCAGGGGGTGAGCCACCACCATACATGCACTCCCTGCAAAAGTTAGAAATTATTGACGCAGAAGGAAACTACTTGCATGCAAAACATTATTCACACCATGCGGGAACAACGTCAAACGAGGTGCATTAGCTTACATGCAGGATAACTGCGAAGTATGTACGCTATCTTTCCTAATGATCCCTAGGATCAAGTTTATTCTGATCACTGACCGTGTGGGGTAAAAGTGACATTTTAAATCTACCCGTTCTACAATCTGTCTCCCTGATTTTACGTGCGTAATCTGATCTACCGTAGTATGACGAGGTCTGTAATATGTCTTTAACCTCTTCATCGAAGTAATCTGCTTCAAATTTACGCAAAAAAATGTAATTTTTATTTTAGCCTGCGTATCTTTCGAGAAAAAAAAATCGAGTTTAGACTAAATGCCTCCTTTAAGGCTTCCTAGCTGTAGAAAACCGTTCTCTGGTGTGCTCTACATCCATTAGCAGGAATAAATATAAGAAATCTTTCCAATGTATCAGAAGACTGAAAAGACGAGCTAATGATGATTGCTAAAATAAAGGACACCTTGGCAATTTTTTTTTGAGTAATTTGCCGTCGAATAGTGATGGCATAACATCCTGGATCATGGAGGTTTGGCATTAGAGAAACTGATAGGAGGTATTAGGTTTATATGCTAGATTCATTCACCTGAATAAATAACCCTTTTCACACTTCATATTTTCCATAATCATACCCGCCGAATATAATGGTATTCATATTTTGTGAGATTTTAAAAGCAATTTACAATGATCGATGCTCGCGCATTTTGATATAAATTACTGGCGCGGGCTCCTACGCGCACCACGCATCAGCTCCGCCCTCTGTTCTCTCACCTCTCTCCCCCCGGGGAGAAATAACCAGCCCGCCCCGCTTCGAAACTGGCAAGTTTGGAAAAGTTTGGAAAAACCAAAAATCCTCATAATTGTGAAGCAGTTGAGCAACATTTTACTGTTCCGAAAATCACTTGTTAAGTTTATTTTTTACATAATGATTATTTATAGCTATCACACAATGCACGCTGGCAAGAGATTAAAACTTCAACCCCCACACTCTGCATTTTATTTTTTCATAAATAGAAGTCTTACCGCCGACCAGGTTAGCCTGGTGGGCGGCGTGCTCGCCGGCTAACCCAAAGGTCGCGGGTTCGAATCCCGCCAGGGCATGGGTGTTGTGTTTGTCCTGATGGGTTTTTCTATGATGTGGAGTTGCGAAATGACTATAGTTGTCGAAGCACCCTATAAACGAAAATACTACTACTATTATAAGTCTTACCACTGGCAGACTCCTCAAGCGGTGCACATGGAGTTTTTCTCATGTCTAGAAAAAGTTCAAAGGAAACATCTCTTTGATGAAAATGGCGACATCAAGGAAAAGCTTGATAAACTACATATATGTCGATTCTTCCTTCAGCTAAGTTCGTTTGTTAAAATGATAGCATCATGATTCTGTACACATGGGCATTAGTTGAGTATTGTTTCATTTTATCAATTGATATCTGAGCTATATCATCAAATCCAACCGTCTTTTTACTCGTATTACCGTGTTTGATGATAACACTTACATATTTTAGACAGCCTAAGTTCATTCCAATGTGAAAATTTGATAATGAATTCGTATTCCTTCAATTTCTATTAATAATGTATATATATATATATATCCCTATCTCTCATTTGAAATTATTTTTGTAAGCATCGGCCTTTATAACAATAAATTTAAATTCCCACGTTTACTAATATTCTAGACTATTTGGATGAACACTTCTCGGGTATGGCACCAGGTCAAGTTTTTAAAATTAAAAAAAAATTTAATTAAAAGACCATGCCCGAGTTTATTTAATCCAAAATAATCTCCAATATAGCATTATAACATATATCGTTCTAGATTATTATCCAACTCCTGTTCTATAAAGTTAGATAACCTATGTTCATTCCTAGGGAAAATTTTTATTACGAATTTTCATGAGCTCTTTCAGTAACATACTAGTTTATGTATGTTATGGCATTAATGGTCACATCAGTGGCTTTGGCTCTAGTTCTCTACTGTAGCATAATCATTGGCTGAGATGGAATACGTAGGCCCTGGCAGAAAAAGCGGTTCTACACTGAAAGTTTTAAAAATCTAGGTCCGCATGCAGAAGATACATTGTGGGTCAATTAATGTTCACACGGCCCCGCCAACCACTTCTAACTTGAAATTACTGCGAATGTTTTCTACATTTCTGTTAAACTGTACGTAATAAGTTCGCGAGTTTTTTTTTCATTCGTTAACAAAATCATAATTCGGTGGTTTCTCCGAACGCGTCAGCTAAGCCCTAAATTTCGTAATAATCCATAGGTGAAAAAAGGAATGGAACTGGCCATTTGTCCAGAACATTCTAATCTTACATTTAAATGTAACTTAGCACGGGCTGGTACTTCTACTGCCTTTTGTGAAAAATTATATGTATACTGTTAATAAATTTCTTCGGTTTAATCCTACTTGGATTACAGTGTATTTTTTAAATACTTGTTTTCTAGAACAAGATGAAATATTTATGCTTGCTGAAGTATCACTCTGTGGAAATCCTACTTCAGAATACATTTTTTTACTTTCTTGACGAAATTACATTTAGCCGAGAGCAAACTAATGCCTTCAAAATTTTATTAATTCCTTCAGTGCTCTTGGGTATTGGCTGATGTTGCAGCGTTAAAATTATAGATAAATAGGAAACATTTGCTCGACTTGAAAGTAAATGAACAACCTGAAGAAATTTTTGTTGGTGGAAGGTTGATGCAAGCGATTTTAATAGCCCGCTATTTTTAAGAAACATTTTCGGAATGATCCAAAGGTTTTCTTTCAAAGAAATACGATGTAAAATGTCTTTGAAAAGTTCCGTAATATTCATAAGCTTTTAATATCATGAACTCCATATACCGTTAGGATAAGTGAGGGTGTTGACGGACAAAATGAAGAGGTTAGTTTTTATGGCGAGGGGTCATCATTCTTATTTTGTATTATGTATCCAATTTTACGCATGTAATATAACATTCATTTACGGAATTATAAATTCACAAATTTAATTTCGTGGAAATAAAATTTTTCCTTCTCATTCAGTGATTACATTTTGGGATAACCGTAGTTTATAGAGTATTTCATTTTAAATTCTGCCTGGAACTTGCTTACTTTACTCGAAGGTCAACTTTCAAAGTAGGCTTTAACAAGAAAATCAATCTTGATGATTATGCATACTCATTTGATCAGCGTTGGTTTATTGATGAATAAATGACGCCTATATCTGATTCTCAGACAGGTGTGTAAAGGTATTTTTTGTTGCCAAGCTATTCTCTCAAAGGAGGTCGGACGAATGTTTCAGTTATAAAATGTAGTTTAATTTCAGTTATAAAATCTACCCTCCGCTGCCTGAGTTCCGCTCACTCTTCTCTCCATAGGAATTTAGCTTTCATTAATTTTTAGAAGTATATTTTTTGCAGAGGCTCACTCAACAAATTTTCCTCGTTCACTCTCTATTTCAAGACTCGGTCCTAAAAGATATGTTAAGTACTAAATATTTTGCCTGTAACTATATACATATATAATTAAAACTACTTTAACCAGAAATGTTCGTAATATATTATCTAACCACTGTTCGTAAACGTGTATCATGTATTCACCTCACGGCCACACTCGTTTCCGAAGTTAGCAGTGTGACAAGAAATGGTTTTATCGTTTTTATTATTACTGATCGCTACATTCGGATTGCTAAATTACGGAAACAACTGGGGTACTTAATAATAAGGGAACTTCCATTCGTCACCATGAAAGTAATAGGGCTTCAGGAATATATTTTTTTTAGCATTGCGAAGGAGCTGCGGAGAATTTAGTCCCTCGCCCCTCTTTTTCTCTCTTTTTGCTCATCCGGTCTCGACCGGTCTTTCTAGGAGATCGCTTGCGTATTCATGAACGTGACGCATTCCTCGGTAGCATTCAGAAAACAAAAACAGTTTATATTGAAAAAGTGTTACTCGCCCAGGGAGTCGAGGAAGCAGCGTAAATGAAGGGTAACTAGGGAAAACGCTATCCCTGCAGCCATCTCATTCATTTTTCGTCTCATCACTGTCGCTGGCCTTGCCGTCACAGGCAACTATCCCTACCTGCTTCCCGTCTTGAGGCCCCTTATACCTCTCCTGGCTCTTTTACCTCCTCCCTTCGTTTCCAAGAAATCCTTGCATTCTTACGCTCTTCGTCGGGAGGCCACAGCGTGAAACTGATTTAGTTAAAAGAGGAGGCGACGGTGCAATTTCTCTTGAAGAGTGATAGGTGCTACGTTTCTCATTAACGTTGCCCCGTTGAGGAATTTCGAACTAATATTCCAAAGTAATTCCCGAGGCACAGAATGAAAACTTCAGGTGTCGATTTTTTTATCCCGTGCAGCAGCATTTTTTTTTGTTTGCCGCGCGGCAGTCACACATAATTTTTTTCCGATTGTAGACGTGTGATTTCCGCGGAACGAGAATTATACATTATGCTTTCGGGGGGAAGAGGATGTGAATTGAGACAGGTGGAGGAATTCTTTTCAAATACTATTAAGATACTGTCTAGTAGTTTGGTTCAGTGAAGCCTGAAATTATATCGTAGTCCTTATGAATCGTAACTTTTAGTACTTTTAATTTAACCTTCCAGTACAACTCGAAGATTTATTTGCCCTAGTTTTGTCCTCTTTTATAACTATTTTCGCTGATTCTCATATCGAATGGTTTTTTCGTCGGCATGGTGCCAAAGCCGTACGAGTATTTTTTCTATCGTTCACCCAAAGAATGCCATCATTTATTTTTCTGATGTGTACTCCAGTAAAGGAAAAGAAATTCGCTAACGGTGTAGAAGGCCACCCGCGTATTTCTCAATATTTGGTGACCGCAAACAGTTACTCTTGTGGTTGAAAACCGATACCGATCGATATTTCTCCTCCCCCCACCGCAATTTAGAATTTTCCAAAAGCGGTTCAACAAGAAGTACCTCAACCCGGGGAAAAATATAATACGTCCTTATCGGTGCGATGGGATTCCGTTTGGTTAGTTTGCGTTCGCCTCGGTGGCAAACTCGCAACCGGCTCGAGGTTGATTAAATTGGCAGATAAGCTGGCATTTTTAGGCAGCTGGTTAAAAAAAAACATAAGTGGGAGGCATAAAATTGTACTTCCCGAAAAATTCCTCATCCTTCCACTCCTACCCCCATCTTCGCCTGCTCCTCCTTTCCGCATCGATCCGCTCATCCTCGCTCCTCCCCGTGTGTCCCACCCTCCTCTCTATCGCGTCCCCTTCACCATTTCTCTCTCTCTCTTTCTCCTCCTCCGTCCCATGCCTTTTAATATCCACCCACCCGTCGGGCTCTCCGCAAGAGAGCCTAGACTCCCTCTCTCTCTTTCTCTCGCACTTTTGCCTCCCGTGCCGCACCTACGGCGCCCATGCCTCCCCGCGCTCCCAAAGCCACCTCTCTCTCCTCTTTTTCCCATCGGTGGTCCCCTCATCATATCCGCCGAACGCATCACTCAGTCCTCGTTACTCAAGTCTCCGGCTTCATCCGTCTTCAGCCTCCGGGGTCTCTCTCGGGTCCTCTTTCTCTCTCTCTCTTCCATCTCCCCCTTCCTCATCATTCTCTCTCTCTCTCCCCCTCCGTTTCTGCTCCTCTCTCTTCCCTCTTGTCTGTCGGCGAGCGACTCCTTCCTCGTCTTTGTTGTTCTTCCGTGCGGCAGCCGTCTCGCCTCTCAACCCCCCCATCCCT
>WURS02077438.1:0-10280 GCA_011762765.2 Rhinocypha anisoptera | reverse complement strand
GAACCCCCGACCCATACCCACTAAAAACCCACCACCAGTTGATTGCGCCTATTAATGGAAGGCGGCAACCATTTGCAATTGAGCGTCATAGGGCTGCGACTAGCTGATCCCAGCTCTCTCCCTAACCATCCGAACCGATGTGGATGTATTGAACATCCTCCAGGAAATGAGACCTCCTATTATGGCCATATTCACTTGGACTTTAAGGTCTTTTCGTCCTAGGATTCCGGTCTTGATGGCATAACGAGCTGAACATCTGTTCCACAGGCTGTGATTGCTAAGGGTTATGGCGAATACTTCAACCTCATTTTCCACGGTTTTCCCTCAGATGGCATTGAGGAGGGAGAGATTATCGTGATACTTTGCAATCTTCCACATGTTGGAGCGATCGAGGTCTCTTTGCTTCCCCACAACCTGGGCGTTGATCACCATAGATTTCGTGTCATTGGTAGCAACAAGGTCAGGAATACGGACTCCTTCGTTGGTATGGAATCTATGCTCACTCAACATGTCAAAGCCTCAGTCTTTTAGGCCACGTTCAGGGTACGTCACCACAGCATTATGACGCTTGACCCTACGGTGGCAGTGTTGAAGGATGTGATTGAGTGTCTCTATGGCGTCACAGCCCGCTCTACATCTTCTATCTCATAGGATGCAAGTTCGAGTCGCGCTCAGGGCATGGGTCTTGTGTTTGTTCAGTTGGATTTTTCTATGACTTGAAGAAGTGCAAAATGACCATAGCCGTTATCAACTCATTAATATCCTGTATCATTTTGTTATTCCTCTCTTTGAATTTCATTCCCTCCTCTTTATTACATATAATATACTCATCTCCACCTTCTTTATTATCTTTTTAATGATTCTAGAATGGTTTTTTGGTGGTGTAGTTGTCTTTCCTATAGCTTCCCCTGCTGCTTTCACCATTCCCTCTAGATTGTGGTCTTAATCTGCATGATATCTAGAGAAATTGAGTGAATTTATCATGATTTTTTAAACATTGTTTACATACAAAATTCCAGGGGCCAGAAAAATATGTGAATTAAAGACTATTTAGAATTATAGAAGCTCAAAATATCCATGTTCCATTGTACTCACTCTACCTACCTTAATTGTGTGCGTTAACTTCCTATCTGTGCCTTATTTTCCCAACTTTCTACCCCATGATACAGCCTTCAAAAACCCATCATTTGTGAGTAATCCTTCAATCCAATCTTCATACGTTCTTTAGATTTTTCCTGAAAACTAATCACCTATCATACTATTCCCAACACCCATCATTATTTTTTAATTCCTTTCCATCATACTTTCTCTATCCTTACCACATCCACATCTCAATTTCCTCAATACCTACCATCCTTTCTTTGGACCAGGTTTCAGAATCATCACTGCTATTCTCTAATTAATTTTCAATTGCATTTTATTTTTAACTATTAAATGTTCTGTCAGAAATTCCTTTGTTTTCATAAATATTCCCTTTGCTACTCCTCTTCTTCTTTATTTCTCAAAAGCCTCCAATCTATGCTCATCATCCTTCCTCCTGGACCAGGTTTTGGATCCATATGAGGGTTTTCACTAATATTTTCTTCAAGTCTTTCCTTTGGGTCCCTCTCATCAGCTCCTTCCTTTCCACAAAGTCCTCTTTCTCTATTGGAATTCTTCATCTAATATTATGGTCAATACGTCCATTTCCCTGTATGATGCTTCCCCCAATTAAGTTAACTCTTCCACCTGTTCCAATTTATGTCCTTCTAGTGCGATAGTTAGCTTAGCTTTCTTACTTCTAGAGAATCTCATAACTTTCATTTTCTTACTGCTAATTTTCATTCCAAACTTCTCGCACTGGTCCTTTAAAGCACTCAACAAGGTCTATAGTCCTCTGGCTTAATTATTAACCAGAGCTTGGTTGTTGGTGTATCTAACTGATTTAATGATCTTTCAATTTATATTGATTATTAGTCCCAAGATATCAGATGACAAATGGCAACTTGGAAAATTGTTTTGGGGTTTGTTTATGTTTAATTGTTTCCACTAATTGAATTTAACTAATGAAAGGGATATCATTTGAAACTAAATCACACATTGAAACCATGACTCAACACAAGTTGAGTAATTTTCTGACTAAATGATCTATCTATAAAATTCAGCATGATATTGGAAAAGGAACTGTTTGTATTGACACATAAATATAAAATATCATCTAGATTAGTGTTTATTGTGTTTCAATATCATATATTAATCCAGCCTTAAGGATGATTATTAAGAATTTCATGTGTAATTTCAAAGTTTGTGTCTCATTTAATGATGATTATTAAAGTTAAAGGTATAACATTTTTTGGCAATTCTTCATATTAAAAATGTATTTTTCTCAATTTCTTGAAGTGTTACCATAGAATATAAGAATTTTAATAAGAAATTCAATTGTAGCCAGTGTTTAAAAGGAACACTACTGTGTTCCAAGAATATATCACTCCAAACGAGAAAGCAAAATGTGAAAACGTTTGTACAGAACTATATGGATTAGAGACATGAACCATTGGAAAAATAGACCAAAGAAGACTGGAAGCCTTCAAAACTTGGTACTTGATGCTGAAGATTAAGTAGACAGACAGAGAGTTAGGAATGAGGAAGTGTACAGAAGAATGGGAGAAGCTAAGTCAATGTGGAGTAATAAAGGAAAAGATGGATAGGATGCACCCTGGGGCATAATGTGTCCGTGAAGAATATAATAGAAGGACCAATAAAGTGGAAGGATCTGTAAGGAAGATTGAGGGAAAAGATATAGGGCTAATTATCAGGTATGTTAGAAAGAAGACCTACCAACAGGGTGTAAGAGAGCTAGCACTAGATAGGAAGGGATGGAGGGCTGCAGTCAACCAATCATTGGATTGAAGTACTGATGATGTTAATTGAATTCCTTTGTAATAAACTACCTTGCTGCCTCTGTATTAAATTTAGGAAGAATATACATATTTCCCTTTGGTAAATTCATTTCTAAAAAAAAATCTGGTTCAACTTAGAAATGGAAAGAAGTGACTCAGACCATAACTCTTCTTTCCATTAAGAAATATATTACTCCAGTTCAATTTGAAAAAAAATTCACTGGGGAGGCCATCACCTGGTAGAATTCCGTAATGAAAACTATTAGATGTTGGAGCTTAGATGTATCTTGACACTTTGCTGTAGAAATACATTTAAGCTACAGTATCTATTTGTACTCATTAAAAAGGTTACATTATGGTAACTATTTATGAACCTGTGATATTAGATGGGAGAGCAGAATACATCTGACCTTGTAGGTCACCGATCTTTTATGATAAACTAGTTTGTGGCTGTTCAGGAATTTTCTGATAATTAGTTTGCCATTTCTACTAGAACTTATATAGGTTCCTTAACCTATTTTGCCCACTTCTCACTCTTCAGAAGAAAAGCAATAAGCAATGATCCAGAAATATTATATTCAATCCTTTAGAATTGTAATCAAGTGAACTCGTCCTCTTGATTATTTCAAAATCTGCTGAGGAAAGTCATCACTCATGTTTGTAACTGTACTAAAAAGTCATGAGTGACAAAACAATATGAAGAGAACCTTCAGGTTCCACTAAAAATTAAGAATGATAATTTAAAGTACTTCTATATAGTCCTTTTCCTTTTTATTAATATTTTATAATGTTCCCTTGAATGACATTAACTTAGTAACACACTGGAATACACTTTATTACATTGTATGGTATCTTACCCTGAAAACATATACATATGTATGTTCATTGTCTCATATCATTTGGACTGATATTTGAATACCAGAATAATTTAATTAATTAGGTGTTTTTAAACTCAAGTAGCATCATTAAAATACATTCCCTTTATTTATAATTGAATGAAACTAGTATATTCATTAATTTAAAACATTTGTACAATAATATTTACAAAACAATTCATGAAATATTATCAAGCAAATAATCAGTCTGAGAACTTAGTCATTAATAAAGGTCCACTTTTGTTAAACTTCCCTTCTCCACATTACATTTTCTAGATTATAATCCAATTAATTGAAAAGGACCTTGCTTTTCCCCAAATTTTGATAGGGTAAAAAACGAACCTGAGATAATAAGTTGTATTTGATACAATGTAATTGTCTTTACAACTTAAATAAAATTTCCTCTCGAGATTAAAATGTACTTACCTAGGGAATATGCATATGAAACCGAAACCCAGAAATGGATTTGTATTGGTAATTAGTTGTTATAATACTTATAAGTAATTCTAAAACTGTGATATGTTATTAATACCAGTACCAACTGAATTGAGGTAAAGCAATCTTAGCCCTTCATCTGCAGCAGCCTAATTCTTTCCTGATAGTTGTGTGCGGGAAAAAAAGTAGGCAGGTAGCAGACCCTTGTAATCTAAGATGCCCCTATAACCCACGTCCTCCTTTTCCCTGTGAGTGGGGCAGTGGAGATTCGATTGAACAGAGTTAAAAAATTTCATGCTGAAATATATCCAAATACACACTTCTTTGATCATTTATTTTCTTCTTTGATCTATTTACTTTCTTTGATCATTTCTGATTGTTTTGATATCACAAAGTATGTAAATACTTTGATTTATAACCTGCATTCTACTGGAAGTCAGAGACAACTGAGGAAACTGAAGAGGGTGGATCAGAAAAGAATTTCCCAAAATTCAGTGGACAGAATGTATTCATCAAACACACCTGAGGTTTTGAACCTTCCCAAAAGACAGTATAGTAAGGGGGGCATATACCAGAAGAATGAGAAAGTGTAACTGTTCAAACCTTTCTTTAAGAGGTTGTGCCATAAAATCTGGAGATGGACTAGAGAGGGTATGAAGGAGGCGGTCATATGCACATATATATTCGTTTTCTTCTCATTAGCCTGGCAAAACATAGATATACGTTTTCTGTGGCCAAGGTGTTAAAATGGGTAAGAAAGTAGGTTCATATTCTGAAATAAAAACTTTATCAAATACATTTTAAATCACAGCATTTTGTATGAAAATAATTTTATGTTCATCTTATACATCATATAAGATGACTTCATTGACCTATGAATGTTTGACATCTGATGATATTTGGTACAAATGGAAAAATTTTGCTCCAGGTTGACAACTCTGCTGTTGAATGTAGTGATCCCAATTCGGGGCTTCACTCATAACATCCTTTTTCTTATGAAGTTAAATCTTGAAATAAGGTAGAAATTCATCGTTTCCTAAAAAGAGTGACCAAGAGGGAATGAAAGAACTGAGTCTGGTTTCATTTATCATTGTGAAAGTGATGACTTTCAATTTTCACTCTGAAGGGACTATATGCATTGAAACAACTACTTTTTCACCATGGCTCTAGTTTCAGAGCTCCCATCACTCCCTGGCTGAAGCACTTCACTAACACCAATGTTATCCATATTAGTCTCTTTTGTGAATTCTTTTTCTGGTTGTTTAATACCATTTTCCCCAACATTTTTTACATGCTCACGCCTATTTTCTTGGCTTTGTCCTTCATCTTTACTTTTTTCCTCAGACTTCCATTCTTTTGACTTTCCATCTTCTAGGGCCAACTTTGAAATTCCCTTTGTGGAGGATGACTGTTGACCTCTGGTCCATATCCTTCCTGCCGGTGATCCAACACTACTTGTTCGCTGCAGAAGATGTTGGGAACCAAATGGTGAGCCTCCTCTGTAGGGTCTGCGATTATTTGTTGGTGTTCCAGTTCCAGAATAGGGGATGGTTGTTGCTATAGAATTTCTAGGTTGGTTGAAGTCCCTTAGCACCAGACCTGCCAAATTTTTTAATGATTTAGATTATTTTCATAGTACTGTAGGAGCTCTTTGTACATCATTTTGAGTTGCTGAAAGTAATTTAAAAATTTGTTTGACATATCAAAATATGAAAAATAGTAACATTTAAGGTTAAGGACTTCATAATACTATAAATAAGATTTTATCTGATGTGAGTTCTGGGAAAAGCTGTCTTCTTTTGTAAGTTTTTATCATCAAAAAGCTTCAACAGACTCAAGGTAAGTTCTAATAAGTAGAATTTTTGCCATGCAGCAGACAAGTATTGAACAAAATGGAAAGTATTTCATAATCATTTTAAATGGAATTTACTTGGTTTTATTAGGCAAAAAGGGTTGTCAGTACAATAAATTCAAATATATATATATATACAATAAATAACTATGCATATTGCACTAATTAATTATTAACCCAAAATTATTTTCTGACATCAGGAATAGCCATTAAAATCAATACTATGAAAGAAAAGAGTTCCTTTACCTTTTATCTTAGGGTCATTTCAATTCAATCACAGAAATATAATTTTGAAACCCACTGACTCAAATTTGATGTAACTTTGTACAATTCATCCTTTCACTAATTTAGGTGACCATTCCAAATTCTATTTACCTAGCTCTAGTCATTTTTCAGTTATAGTATTTCAAACAATTTCTCAATTTATACATACCATTCATGAGGCTTGCTTCTCAAGGTGTACTAATTTCATCAAAAACTTTTCTCTCAATCATTTGTGAATCATTTCTCAAGATATTTTCCATATCTGATTATTCTAATATTAGCTAATAGCTAGCTTAGGCTATTAGGACCTCAGACAAAAATTGTCTACTTAAGTCTTTAAAATATTCATATACATTGCCTTAGCAACATTTTCAGCAAAAGAAACATAGCTAACTACTAATAACATCATCATCAAAAGAAATTAAGTTAAGAATTAATCTTAACATCTATTTTATCATAATCATCCTAAGGATGTATTTTCATCCATAGGAATAAAAAATGACTTTCTCATTTGTGTAATAAACAATGCCACTGTAGATCCATTTTCTCAAAATAGCTGCCAGAGCATGGGTTTTGTTATGTTCTCGATTATAATGCCTCCCTAATGAAACATTTAGGAGGAAACTAAGTGTTTGACCTTAAAATATAATATATAACTTATATGAGTATTTGGATGTATACGGTCAAAGCTTTGAAATGTATAACAACCACACTTCAGTCAATGCAGATAGGAGCAAGGTGTCATCAAAATTACCCATGTTCCAACTTTAAAGGTGTATATGTATTCCCATCTTGGATTTGCCCCAGATTTGGACAATTGGTTTTCTGTTTGAGAGGTATGATATTATCCAAAAATGGGCATTGCTATTGATGCTGTTATTTATTAATTTACTGGGTAAAATATATCATGTAAAGGTAAAATATATGGGTCAATTGAATCAAAATCTTTAGTGAAGGTTTCCATGGTTAGTTCCTGATTTATTGTTTCCTGTTAAGGGTCTGACATGTGGTATTTCCAAGCTAGAATGCACCTGTCATTGTGGATGCAACAAATTAAAGCCATATTGATCTGGATGCAACAAATAATTTGTGATGTTTAAGTTTGTTTAGTTCAAGTTAATTAAAAATGTAATTATTTATAATAAAAAAAATTTAACTGACATGTTGAAGATTGGACATTAATTCTCAGAATGAGTTACTGATCCCTTCTAGTGGATGGGAGATACTAGGGCTATTTTTATGTTATCCTCCGTAGTTAGTAAGTGACCTTCACTAATTGATGAGTTAAATGTTGGAAAGAGGCTCATCTAGCCACATAAAGCACTTTTGATTAAAGGCACTGGAACTTTATCATATTCAGCAGACCAGTTATTCACAAGGGATTTGGAAAATTTCTGGTGGATATGAGAGGAAAAGGAAAATTGAATGTACAGTTTTTCTCTTTTTATGTCTTGAGCAACATGCCAGAACTGTTTATTGAAACTCTGTAACAGTAACTGGGTCAGTTAAGAATTTTGTTAAAATCCTTGTATCTAAAAGAAATGCCAAAGGATGCACAGCTTGTATTTGTATGCTATTTAATGACATTCCAGACATATTTAACACTAGTTATAGAAGAAGATATATAAGAATCATTATTATTTTCAATGAATACTTAAATTCTCTTTTTTTAATTTTCAAATTTAAAGATAACACAGAGCTAATGATCTTTAAATTTACTTAACTGGTGTAAATGATATACATATTTCCCCATATTAATCAGATATTCTAGGAATATTTACTTCTTGTGCCTCTGTTTATCATCATGGCTTTGAAGGGGAAAACGTGATTAAAAATTATTATGAAGACATTGATGAAATTTGTGATCTTCAATTCAACTTGCATCCATACCTGGGCTGCAAAACACCCTCTAAAGTTTTGTGAAATAGGTTGTGAAGAATGGCATTGCATCAGCACAATGTTGGTAATTCTGTATATACATTTTGTTTTTAGATACATCATTTACAAATAGAAACTTAAGCTCAAGAGTACAATGACCATATAGTTCATTTTTTATCACAGTGTGTGATAGTATGTTTGTTGGTAGATCAGTTATATCAAGGCTGATCAAAGTGGCTGACTGAGAAAACATTATAGTAGGTAGATCATTAACCACCCTCAAACCAAATACTTTTTTTTTCAATGGTAGAAGATTACCAGACTGGCCTGTCTAGACAAGTGGGTAGTGAATCTGCCTGCAAACCCAAAAGTCGTGGGCTCCCGAGTCCCACTCCAGGTATGGATGTTTTCAAATTGTAAATGTCAAAAGTTCCTAAATGGAGGAGAGGACCAAATGGTCCAAATTTTGGAATCTTAAAGACAAAATTATTATTATTTAAGAAGAATAGATTTACAGTTCCTTCTTTTGAGGTTTCCTAAGCCTGTTCATGCCTTAATGGGTTTCTATTTGACCACAGATTACATGCTTTTGAGTTGCATCAATCAAACTTGCAACTTTTATGTGTCCAATTATAGGCACAGTTTAGGGAGGCTGACAAGGTCTGATGCCATTTACATGTAAGAGGAGTGGGGGAAGAGGGGAGAGCTGGAGAAGTCATCTAACTGAAAGAGTTTTTATGCCATGATTGCTTTTATCGTGCACTGATGGGGAGTCATATGTGTGTAAACTTCCTTAGGAAGCTTGACTGTAATCACATATAACTTGCTTTTTCTGGGACAATGAGATTTTGTCTCAATGGTCTATCATGACTGGCTTGGGCTTGGGAAGTATGTATTATTCTATGTAATGATGAGTAATGATAAACTCAATCCAGCTGTAAGGAGTAGATTCTTAGGTTTAACTATTGAAAAACTGGGTAACTATTCACTATGAGCAACAGACTTATGTACAAAATTACCTGCAGTCTTATTAGTTTAAGATTTAATGTGCTTTATCTCTATATATACTAATAGTTTTAATTCACTATAATAAGTTAATAATGGCATTAGATTCTGGAGATCATCTCTACTACCAGAGGATGATGATCTTAAAAAGAGCTTTCCTCCTACAAAAGAAAACACTAAGGATCATAATGGGCAAATCAAAAACATATCATTGCTTAACACTATTTAAAAATTGTCCACAGTGCCATGTGTATATATTTTTCGAATTATGTGCAGTTATTAGGATAAACCTACATGGATATAATATAAATAGTATCTCCATGGACATTTAACAAGATCAAAATCCTTTTTACTCATCATCCCCTCTAAAAGAAGACTGCCTTCAGGTAGCCCTATTTCTATGGGGTCAAAAATGTACAATCTACTGCCTGCATACTCACAAGGCATTACTTTGATAAAAAATTATAAATAAAGCTTAAATAATCCCTTGTATGTAAATGTTCTTATTACATTCAGACTTAGATAACAAAATGTAAAAAAACATTTCTATGATCATTATTCTCTGTAATAAGAATAATATAATTTATTATTCAGTAGGTCAATATGACATAGAACTCATCAGTATATAACAATTACAATATCACAAGATAAAGAGAGTCATAAAGAAATCATAGCATACACAAATACATAAAAATAAGGTCATTGAATTGTTAATGACAAGAGAACAAAGAATTATACTTGCAGCTTGTCATTGAAAAACTCATCAATGCTGTAGTAAATTTTACTTTGTAGTAGTTTACATAATTTTACTTTAAATCTAGAGGGACAGGAAATATTTTTATTAATTGTGGAAGTTTATTGTAGGTTTGAGAGGCAGAGTGATGAGGACCCTGCTTTGAACATGTTAGACTTTGACTAGTTAGATGAATATCTTCTCTACCATGGGTCATGTACTTATGAATAGTGAGGAGCAGAGAGGGGTTATTTTTCACAAAAATACACCATAGAACACTGTAGAATATATATACAAGGGAGGGGTAAAATTTCAAGATTTTGAAATATTCGCCTGCCTGGAGATCTGGTAGATACCCA
>WURS02077437.1:0-24410 GCA_011762765.2 Rhinocypha anisoptera | reverse complement strand
GATGTGTATATAAATAAAGAACATAATAAAAAATAAAATACAATACAATATATAAACATCACTTTCATGATTGTGTGTCAAAATCATTTGTACAACCATAATTGAGGTTGTTTTGTCCATTTAGGAGTTTTTCTCTTTGTGTGTGTCTATAAACAATGTCGAGTTATGTAAAATAGAAATATTATAAAAAATAACAAACAAAACAACAGTAGAGGATCTGTACAAAAGGGGAGGGCCAAAGTGGTCCAAAATGTGTCATCGTTGGTGTTGTTTGTGGAGACGTATTGCGGCAGTGCGCGCACGGCACTGGTGACAAAGTGGCAACGTTAATGATAATAAATAGTGAAAGAGAAAGAAAGGTGGGAGAGCTCATAACAAGTCAAGAAAGAGAGAAAAGCAAGAACACTAGACAAGCACAACTAGGTGAGAAAAAGTATACAACAATACTGCACTTAGTGGGGTGAGAGTGTGTGCGAGAGTTTGGCAAGGTGAGCTAGAAGAACAGATTTAGATTTAGTCAAGTTCAACCTCTTCTCATCTGTTCGACCAGAATGACAGGGAGAGAGTTGGTGCCACTCTCAACTGGCTGCTGATCCAGCCTAGAATCACGATTAAAACAAGCTGAAACAAGTTGAGCGGAGTTCGATGAGGCGCACCACTGAAGATTGGACAATACGGACACTGGTACGAGCCACACACATGACACACGCTCAGGTAGTAAAGATTCTGGGTGCTGAATATAGTTTGGTTGAATCGCTCTGTGTTGGGCACAAAACAAACGGTTAGGATCATCACTCAGGCTCGCCGATGGCAGAAAACAAACTCACCTGGTGCATAGTAGTCGTAGACACGAATCGGAATGTAACGGGTTAGGTTGGCTACCGGGTACCAACGTTGCACGGTGAACGACACGCACGTCTGGCTCGTGTCAAGCTGTAATCAAATCATACAAAACATGAGAGAAGAGAACCAGGAATCATCATCATCATTAATATTCATGCTCCATTGTTTCGTTTTGGTATGTGAGCGTAAGCGTTAATAAAAAAAAAGTAAACGCAAAAGAGTAGTATATAACAGGTCTAAATAGGTAAATTCGCGCGCTGAAATTTAAAATAAAAATTCTTTGACAGTGAGCTAGCGACACCTGGTGGGGCGAAATGAAAGTGTAACCAACTTACATAGTTGAAGTAAAATGCGACTTTACGATCAAAGAAGCGAGCCTCTTTGAGGTTGCTGAGACTGGAGGTTCGCACCATGAGATCTAAGTCTTGCTGTTGAATGATATAGCCTGTGGGAATGGTCACTTCAAGCACGCTCATGCCTGAGTTGCGACTCTCGCTGGTAAGAGTCCATCGTTGACAAGATTTGAAGTTGATGTGAGAACTGTTGCGCCCACTGTACGTGGCTGACACGTCTAGATCAAAAGCACGCATTGGTGGTTGAATCTGAAGGTTAGCCCAATCCACGCTGTACTCTACGTTGAGCTGCACAATCGCAACTCCGCTACCCTGGGCCTTAATGGTAACCGCGCCAAACGCGTTGGGAATGTCAATCGACTGCATGCGAGAGATGTTGTCCTCGCCAATGTGGACCACTCGAGAAAAGTTGTACGAAGTAGGTGCTTCTACCGTAATGGTGATGTCTGTTACATCGCGTAGTCTGTCATTCACCGAGTACTCAATCAAAGCTTGTAACGCAATAATCGTATCTTCCGTGGTAGCCCATCCCGAGTCGTAGAGACGTTGCGTGTTCAGCCACTCAACAATCTCTCTCTGAATCATGGCTTGACGCTTAATGTAGATGAGAAGACCGTAAGCAGTAGTGGCAATGTTGGACGAATCGTATCGATTTGGTAGACGTGGCATGATGAACGGTCGATTACTTTCCACTTGTGTCTTGATGGGTGCCACTGGCTCGATTCCCCAGTAACGCATTCCACTCACTTCACGCATCTTGCTGTACAATTGGTTAAAACCTTCAGTACCCTCCACGGACTCAACCATGATGAGCGCGTAGGTCACCAGTGCAAGCTCGTAAGGATCATTATAGGTAATAACGCGATGCAACATGCGCTCCAGATAGCGAGTGGCTGACGTACGAGCATTGGAGGCACGAGCGTCCACATCACCACTTAGGTCTCGAACTTCTGCTAATGTAATGAGCACCTGAGCAGTGAGTGCGATATTTGAGGTTTGATTGTTGCGTCGATTGTAGGTGAGAGTGGGTGTCACCTCTGCAAACGAGCCATCGGGCAGTTGCTGGTGCAACAACCAGTCGATTGCGTTCTGGATCACCTTAGGATCTATGTAAAGATAGTTTTCCCATTCCTGAAAAGTGGCCTTGTGCATAACACGAGCACAGAATGCGGTCATCCAAACAGAAGGGGCGTTGTGCCACCGGAAAACGCGGAATGACCCGTCTGGGTTCTGAAAGCTCATCTGTCTTTGGTATTGAATGTTCATGTAGCGGAACGCCTGTTGCATCAGTTCGGGTTTGCGTTGACCAGTGTAACGGAGGTAGAGCAGTGTGTAAACGTTGACCGCAAAGTTGAACATGTTAGGCTCGGCAGCGTCGAAGGGTTTGCGCAACATCGAGGTGGCGTTCATGGGCATTGTGGGAAAAGATGGCCCCACCACGTCTCCCACAATGGTGAGGGTGGCTCGATTCGAACCATACACATAACGTCGTTCTTGTCGGTACGGTATGATCGGACTTTCGGTGACATTCGTATCGATGTACTTGATGAGATAAGCTCCTTGTGATAGGTCGAGCACGACCGAGGTGTGCGTATACTGCTTCACGCCATCGGGTTCCACGTGCAAAGTGCGAGTAACAATGTCTTTGGCCACTTGGGTCTTGGCCATCACAGTCACGTTGATCTCACCAATGCGCTGAGCCACGATGGGCATGTAGACCACCTTGGAGCGACCTGGGTAGATCAACACCAAATGTTGATGCTGTCCGAAAGTTGTCCTGGGGTTGTATGATTGTACACGTCCCAGGGACTCAACATGTATAAATTTATAGTCGAAAGAACGAGCAAGAATCACCAAGACCTCCACCTCATATGGTAAGTAGTTGAAGATACTGATGCGCACACCTATCTGCTCGCCAATCACGCATCTGCTTGGCATTTCCACATTCATGTAAAATGGTCGCACACTAGAGTGTAGTATTTTAGACTGCTGGATACCAAAGCCTAGCGAACTGCTCATTCCAAAGGCAGAGATGAGCCAGTTTACTGGCGCGCTTGGTACTGGAATTTTAAAAATGTAATAACCAAGTGGTCTGCAAGCAAAAATATATGCACAAATAAGTCAACAATAGTAATAATTTTTATGTTCAAAACAAACCCGATATTTATATCCTTCCAAAGCCAAGAATTGTCAAACAGTCGTTGCAGACGATTAGTGCGAGTCATTCGAAAATGAGCCAAGTTGTGCATATCTTTGTCTTTACCTAAAAGCAACACCATTTAATGACAGTGATTGTATTGACACAAGTGGAGACATACAGTTGCCTTCATCGGTACCATCTCGGCAATCGAGACGACCATCACACTGCTTTAAGTAGTGATAGCAAAGGCCATCCATACAAGACAAAAATCCTCGCGTTCTGTTGCACGCGTCAGGTCTTCGAATTACATTAGCATCGGTGAACACCACCAAGCCAGCATTCTAAAACATTCCATTAATTATTAGTGTGTTATATAACCAAACTCTTGCAAACCTCAAAAGTACGATTAGCATCAATTCCAAGAGTGGGCGAAGGAAAGTAGAGGTAACGAGTGAGAATTCCGTTTCGAGAGTACCACGAATAGGTAAGCGAGGCGTTGTTGAGTGGAAGATTATCGTCAAAACTGATCATCTTTTCTTGCACTGAAGCGTAGCTGAGCTGGTTGTCGGCTTGAAGTGCAGCAAGATCCTTGTCGAGGGCAGAGAGACCCACGTAAGTGCCAGGCTGACCCTTCACTGCCACTTCCAGTGTGTCACCCGTTTTGTCTTTGCGATTGTTAATGATCACTGTAAAGTTGTTCTGTGAAATGCCGTCAACGGGGAAGGTGAGCGAATCAGCCACCACTTCGCCACCTGGCACAATGTCGTACACGACGATAGTCGAAGTGGGTGCCATTTCGTTAGACACCGTAAAGGTGAATGTGTGTAACATGGAAGTCATAGCAACACGGCCTGAAAGGAGAATGATACCCTTTGACACTACAATGTAGTTAAACATCTTGACGTAGTAGTTAGCACGGAAATGAAAGATAACGTAGTGGCCCACTGTGGGTCGTGCCGTGCTAGTCGATATGTGGATCAATCGTTGACTCGGTGTGTAAGTGGAGTAAACGCGTAACTCAGGCGATTTGATAGTCACTCCGTAGCTGTCCTTGAAGATAGCCTCCAGCGAGAGGTACTGCACATCGTTTAGTAGATTGAGATCAGTGTTGAATTCTTGCCGAAGGTTCACTTTAATCTCCCATAAACCAAACTCGGTGAGTGACATTGGAACGTTCATCACTTTTAGAGAACGTAAACCACGTGATCGCATTTGAACCCTAGCATGTACTTCGATTGTCTCCGAGTAGAAGCGATCACGAGTAATGGGTGATCCATCTGAGTGAGAGACCACTGCGTACGCTTTAAACGGCATTGGTGGTTTGAACACTTGAGGTGAGGGGCCTAAAAAGCGCATTCGAATCTTGGAGTTGAAGATGTAAGCTTTGGCATATCCCGAGTAAATGAGATTGAGAAACCGTTCGCCAACGAACGCAGTGACAGTGATCACGGCCCCATCCACCGAGGCTCCCTTGGCCAGCTGGGAAATTATTTCAGACATCGGTCGGCGAAACTCGTAATAACCTCCAAACTGTGGGGAAGGTATGTCCATTAGCAGGCCATTTGCAATAATTAGCAGTACATACATAGCGCTCAGTGGTCTCGATCGCCGGTCGGTCATAGTAGTTGAGGCTGGTGGTCACCGGGCGATTCGTGTAGCTCGGCAGTTGAAGCGTGTAGAGAATGGTCAAGTTGCCAATCACGGAAACACCACTAGTGAAGCTATTGCAAACAAGAAGGGACCGATTAGCTATCGACCATTGCTTACAGTACCATCGAGAACTCACTTGGCCATCACTGAGCCATGGATGTAGGCGTCAGTGTCCTGGAAGAAGGCTGGCATTGAGACATTCACCTCAAAGCGTGTTTGATCTGAATACAAAGAGAGAGAGAGAGAGAGAATGAAACCAGAACGAGAGATGAGCAATCATCAGGGAAAAAAGCAAGCGATAATTGCGGCAAGCCATAGTCACTACTTACAGTACTCCTCGACGGCGAATTGCTTCTCCTCCACCTGTCCCTGGGCAACCACGCGGATTGTCCAATTCTGCCCATAGACCGGCTGCTGTGAAAGTGGGTACTCCAGGCTGACGGCACCTGTGACGCATCAATTAGCCGTCAGTCGAAAGCATTACAGAGGGGGAGGGTAAATTTGACTTAAATATGAACTAGCATCACTGGTCATCACACCCACTGGCGGATAGAACAAAAGACGAGAGAGGGAAAGCGCAATAGAGTAAGTGAATCAGATCGGTAGCACTTTTATGGAGTCAAATCGAAATAGCAGTTGCCGATCGACTGACTCTATGCTAATCAAAAAACTTTGCAACGTTCAACCAAAACAATTGAGTTGATTCGCTCTCCCTTCACTTCTTCTTCTCTCGACTTTATTACTTTACAACTGTGACTAATGAACCAGTGAGCGGGACCGAGTTAGCGGCAACAAAAAACGCGTGCATAAGAGAGAGAGAGAGAGAGAGAGGATAGAAGCACAAACCGAGGTTAGACTGTCGTGAAAGCCAACGTCGCATGATAGTGCCTCTGGGGTCTATCATGTAAATGTCGATGGCATCGGGAAAAGCCTTGAGATCGGTGGTGATGGGCATTGCACGGAATCGCACTGTTTGGCCTTGTTTGTACACAGGCATGTCGGTGGTAATGAAGATGGTCATCGAGCGTTGCTCAAACTCGAGATAAGTCTCATTGTTGAACACGTTGCCACCGAAGAACTCGTTGACGTTACCCTCGACGCGAAGTTTGTAAGTTCCGGGAAGAGCGGTGCCCGGCACGCGAAGCAACAGAGTCTCCGGAATGTGCTCCTTACACAGAAGCCATGCCGAGGAGACTTCCACACCGTTGCGTTGTATAGAAGCACGCAAATGGAGCGGGGCCTTGGTGCGGTAGATGGTGACCAGAACTCGATACACTTGACCGGGGCGTATAATTCGCGATGCTACCACCAAGTAGGACCTGTCAAGATACCAAAATAACGATTAGATGACGCTTGAAACGAACCCCCACAAGCAAATCAAGAGCACGAGTCATCACCCTTGATGGCACTATTAGCCAAGCACACGCGGATCATTTGACTTTAATGGTACATCTCGGGACAAACGCCACTCAGATGTGGCCACCACTTCCATGGCCATGGCCATGAAGTACCCAAAATCAATTTTATCCCATAGATTGGGTGCCTCACTCTCCCCGTAAGCATCCAATTGGCTTCGTGTTTGCTCTGAAGCTAGCGAATTAAATTAAATTCAAATAAGAGCGCACCAAGTACAAAAATTTAATGTTTCCAATTGTTTGGCTATTCAATTACCCGCGATGCGCAATGTAGATCATCGGACCGTGCACAAAAGCCTCCAACGTGCTTCACTTGAGACAATATGCAAAAGCGATTAATCAGAGATTAAAACAGACCCACCGGTAGGGAGACAAAAATAAAAGCTGCGAGCCCCATTAAATGGAGCCCTGTATGGATCACGCTTGGGTAAGTAGTAAAAGGACCGCAGTAGACCACATTGCTCTCGTGGACCATGTCCCCTACTATAATTAATATTAATGAACCTGAGGGCTTCGGGTGTCTCCAGAGCGAGAGAAGCAATACAAAAAACATCGATCCCCGGTAGACCGCAATAGTAGACTGACAGACTGTATCACTTGTCTAAGCCAAACTTGTCGCAGCTGTAGCCATCGGTAGGATGCTGAGCCACGCCGCCTTGGCACAGGCAGGCGCAGGGTATTATGCGAGAAGTAGTCCAGCGAGACCAAGCTCGATAAATGCCTCCCTTGGTCCTGAGTCGATGCATTTGAAAAGCATTGGCTCGGTGCGTGCCACCGAGGGCGACCGAGCGAATCGAGCAAACCGAGCTCGTGTTTGCCTTCAGTCAGTCGGTTGTGATGCGATGAATCATGTTTCACATCAGATGCCTAAAATATTGCTTCGATCTCACACGAACGGGACCCGAGAGAGAGAGAGAGAGAGAGAGAGAGTGAAAGATTGGATTTCTGCGCGATCAAGCACACCTCGGTACTATAGTGAGAATGACTTGGCGTTACATCACGTGCCACCCGAGCCCGAGAAGTCATATGAGATGACTAACCACTGACAGCGACTGGGCAGGTTGCCTGGCACCGGGCATACATTCCTCAATCGCACACAATAAATCACAAAACTTGCAAAGAATTTTAAAGAAGTCCGCAAATGTCGCTCACGAGACACTGTCAGTCGAATCGAAGCTTCTCGTGTTGCCCTTGGCCATTACACTGTTCCTCAACTATTTGATTATAATCAAAACTGAATGTTTAGCTTTCGGCAGCAATTAGTGAGTGCTGCCAAACGGTAAAATCCATTTAAATCGTATTTGCCCGAGTCGAATATCGAGAAGAGATACTTAGTTCTCGTGTGTTCTGAGTGTCGCAGTGCAAAGCGGAATGCAGCGACCGCCAAGAGCACTGGCTGAACCGAAAAGGCTATAATTTGATGAAATTATTCATTATTGAATCGAAGTCGAGTGAGGGACTTCCAGAGCTTCCAATTAGTCGCCATCAGTGATGACTGGCAGCCCCACATTTGCCTAAACCATGAAAAACATCGTTACTTACGGCTCAGGAAGAATGAGATCATGATTGATGTCGTTGGTCATGAGGTTCTCGATTGACGACTGTGGTGGCGGATATGGCTGGAGCTGAGCGCCGACCAGCGGCACCGGCCTTAACCAACCCAGCACGAGGGCTCCGGCCAACAAAAGCGCAGCGGGACTTGGGCCCACCAGTGGCGATAACCAGCCGCCCAGACGTCGACCTGGCCGCACGGCTCGGCCACATGGCTGCGAACGATGCGGCTCCATGGTGAGCCTCGTGGTGACGGCGTGGCGATGGCTCCCAAAGAAATGTTCGTGGCTAATGATGCGCCATCGTGAACGTGTGGCGACGACGCTCGGGCAATCTGAAACGGGATGAAGCGATGAGTCAGACAAGCCGATCAACACTGGTGCAAGCAGACAAGTTAATCATGCACTTCTGGTAAGCACAAGACAACACACCAAAACACATAACACACCATCCAGACTCGTTTTCCAAGTTGACTTGTTGGCACAAGTTCACAGCTATCGAATCGCTTCGCTCCTACCACCAGCAGCATCTCCCAATGTAAACACACAACAGATCATTGTGACCAAATTATACTCGTTATTTCAACGGAAGAAAATAAAGATAATTTCAGACGATCATGAGAGCAAACCAACACAGACTAAAATGCGCGCCAAAGTAACACCACAACCAGCCATGCTGCGGTTGGCGTGAGAATGAACTGCTTTGTGGTGTGCTGCTAGTGCCAGGGGTCCGAGGGTTGCGCAGCGTGGCGCGATTTGTCCCAATTGAGACTGGCGCGACCGCGAGTGGCCAGTACTGTGAGTTATAACTTACAATAATAAGACAAAACGACTGTGGTAGCAGTGCTAGCTCGTGCACGTCACCCAGCACAATGGCACCGAGTGCGAAAAGTCAATTTCACTAGAGCACTGCCAATGCCAATGGCCTAGCCACAGACAGGGGTTGCCCCAAGTGACACAAAGCGCGTGCCCAAGCTAGGTAGGAAGTGACACAACAGCACGTAGAGTACGAGGTGACAGGCAGCACTGCATCTGCACAACGCTCACCTGAATAGCCTGAAGTGCTCGAGCCCTAATGTTTTCCACACCACAGCAAAGGCACTCGAGGAGTGGGGACACTGCAAATTGGATCGCGTTTTAGCTCACTCGCCATCATCGCTCTCGAGTGTCTCCAGTCAGTACAAACAAAGTGAAGAGTGCGCACAAAGCGGCATGGCTAACAGGAAGGAGGGTCACGTGAACTGCCACGCAGACTAGACCACACACTCCACTCGACTCGCTCCACTCAAAGGATGATTAGAAAATCATTTCAAACCAATCGGAGTGACAGTAATGAATGTGACTGTGAACGTGATGCATCAGCACATCGATGGGTACAGTGCGCTCCATGTGTCTGTCGTGACTATGCTCAACCAATCAGCCCATCATCACTGGCATGGCCATTGGGCGACAATGGACCCTCAGTGACATGGTGGCATCATTAATCTCGTGGTGGTACACACGATAACGGATGGAGCCATCGAGGTAGAGAGCGAACTGTCCAAACAGAGTGGTCATTGAATGCAACTGCGAACCAGATAGAGATAGATCGATCGAGTCAAGTGCGCGGCGATGCGCCTAGCTATTGCAATGCACAGATATAAATAAACATCCGCAGGGGTCCGTGGTGTGCGCACGAGCTGGCAAGATGTCGCACTTAGCGCATGTGTCTCTACTCGTATCGCAGAGTGATTTATGCACTTACCGAAAATAAGTGTCGTCTCAGGGTCAATATGATCATTGAAGACGCGGACAAAGTTCCTCTGCAAGCCTCACACCGAAAGAGTTCCATTGTGAGCGAGCAAAGTGTTAAGCGCCACACACCGAGTGTCACCCTAGTTGTCATCACACATGACATTTGGCTCCATAGTGGCGCGAGGGTTCATCCGCCTCGGTGCAGACTGGCATAGTGTAGGAAAGATGAATCGAACCACGGCGGCACCAGATTGGATGCTGATAGTGCCAATAGCGCCAGTGCGAGCCAGACCGTGCCCAACGCACAATGTGCTCGATTTGTCTCGCCTCACTGCAGCATGTGAGCGCAATAGACCCCACTTTAAAACGGTGCATTAGTGCATGAGACGGCGAGAGAATTTGGAATCGAAAATGTATCCGGACAGTCACACTGGAGAAATGACAAGTTTTGCTCAGTGTGTGAAGTACCGCAACAAATTACACTCAAGATAAATCCACACGCTTATGGATTTGAAAAATTTGGCTTTTGTGAACATTAGAAGCTATCTCAAATCACAATATTGATGTGGATCAAGAATCATTGCGCGCAATAGTGTCTATTCCCAAAGCTGCCACTCAACAGTATTAGTTAGCTTCAAGTGAGAATCACACCTCGCCAAGTGGCACTGACCGCGCTCGCCACCGCCATTCTCGAGGGTGATTCAGTCCCGAGCTATGTCACGATCTCCATAAGTAAAGCATTTATCCCCCAACCACACTGCAGCACTCCTCTCCTAGTTTTATTGGAGCAGCGATTAAGATGAGAGGGGTTCCGTGGCATGTTCAAACATCACTACACTCAGTGCTGACAATTAGTCCCAATGATGATAGGTGGTAACAATGCACACACACACAGAGATTTTTGGTCTGGGAGAGATAGCTGGGTTCCCCATGGCTTAGCACGGGCGCGAGCATGAGTCAGCCAGTACGCGACTACTAAACGAGCAGTAGTGAGTTGGCGTGGTGTTGCACCAGGCCAACTTGAACTAGCGCCCTGGACATCGACACATACACACAACGTCCACACCTGTCGATGGCGCCAGCATCATTAATCATGGCCACCCCAGTCAGGTGCGCAGTGTGCGCGCTCGCGCCTAAGTATGGGGCAGTCTGCAAAAGCCAATCGATCGGAAGCAGCAGTGAGACACAACTTGCCGAGAGCACAGAAGTCTCGAAACGAGATGCTAAGAGCTCCTCTAATCAGTCGGTAATTGCCGCCAACGAGGGATCACTGCCGAGTGGCGATGTGAGGAAAGTGTCGAAAAAAGGTGAGCACCGCGATTCCGTGCGGAATGTGAAGTATGATTTATTTATCGGCGGCGGCGGAGACGACCAGTGGTCGTGCCACACAAGGACAGAGCCACCATTTCGTGAGTGGACCTCATCAAGCAACATCACCAATTGGATTAGAATAGGCTTGGTGATAAGACCAGGGCCAGAGGAAAAATCTCAACCGTGTCTGGTGGGTCGTGCCGCCGATAAATGTGGCATCAAGACTACCTGGCAGCAATGACTTTCTACGTGCCACAGATCCGACTCGCCATCGCGATATGACCACACCACACCGAGCACAAACAAACAAAGCAAGTCTATTCCGGTCTAGCAATCGTTAAATTTATGCACTCACAAACTACCCTTGCCGTGGTGTTGCCGAGCAGAAAAAGAACTCAAGACAAACAATGCCGCTGACCGAGACACGACACATCGTCATAGTCCAAGATGTGGCCAGCGATAATCAGGGCTAATTGAGCCCAACTCGAGCTGGCGATCGGAGCGGCCGCATCCTCTCGGTGGCGGCAATCAAGCAACACCTGCCGTCTGGCCGAGTGCACTCGGTGCTCCACTCAGCTCACCTCGCTAGCCAGTTGTCTATGTGTTTAATTAAATTAAATTTCACCTTCGAGACTGCCCACCGAGAGTTATCTCAACAAAGCGGATGTAGAGCAGCACGAAGAAAAACGAGGATCGATGGCACTTGTCACCCCTTGGTGACGCGCTCATTTGTCTCCACCTGTGGTGATTGGTGTGGCGGTAGATTGCTTGAACCCACTATCTCCTACCACAACTATACAGAATTGATTACTCGTGCGGGTTGCGATTAATAGGAAACCAAAAATGGAAACTTTGTAAGACAGACAAGATGCGAAATCAAGAAAGTAAAATTAATCAGCAAGGCGGTGTTCAATTTGCCAGTGTTGTGCATTTTTAATCACCAATCACTCAGCTTGGCTCCGATCAGATGTCCCACCTGATGCCAGAGCAAATCACTGGTCGTGATGAAACGCGCTTTGGCTAATCCCGCCCTGGCCTAACTGTAACCTAATTCAGATTTTCCTTTTTTCAATTTCAAGCATCACCAAAATTGGCTCCATTGAACAAGTGCTGTATTTTCAATTTAGTTCAACTCCAGTTTGGTCAAGTGACTGGCAAGTGATTGTAATCACCGATCTGATTCTGCGAACTAGTGGGGCTGTGACGGGTTAGTCCGTGTGCAACAATAGCGCCACACATTGCACTGCGGTACATAGACTCGGATGCAATGCTAATGAGTGCTTGATTTATGGCCCAGCGCAAACACGCCGAATCATTTCCGCTAATTGGAACCATTGCTACTGGTGGAACCGAGCGGGGTGAACAAGACCATAGTAAAAAGCAGTGAGATCGCTACTGGTCAGCACCACTTGGGTCCACTGAGTATAGTTGCCGACCTGTCAGCACGCAGACGACTAGTGAGAGAGTGACGGGAGACAATTGGAATCAATTGGCCACGCGCCTCCGAGTGACAGCTCGTGGACGACGCGCCTGCCGATTCTGGGATTAGTCCACCAGACCGGAATGTGCACGACCCCTTCGAGCAGAGTTACACTAACGACGACATGACTGGACCGACCGAGAGGCCCATTAAGATGAGACACTCGTCGTCGGCTCATTGCCACTAGTTGGCCAAATTTAGCCCCAAATGAATGAGGGCACAAGCTTAAAGAATCACACTGGCGAGTCAGATAGAAATTTGATGCCAGGACAAAAGTGGCAGATCGCGCTACGAGAGTGTAAACAAGCCTGGCCAGGATAGTAAATGAAAGTTAGACATAGTGACTCAAAATAGACGTGTGTAGAGAGGCGGTTGGGTGCCGGTGGCGGACAGGCGTCATTAGCCGACTAGATCTATGGACCATTCATCGTATGTGCCAGTGACGCCGCCAGTGTTATGATTTACTGTGCGAGCATGCGAGCGACATGACCGATGCGGTGAAGTGTGGCGCCACTCGGGTCCACTGCCACCATTAGACACAGGCAACAGCGGTGTGATTCATTCATTCATTGAAGCGATTGGTGGCCCATCTGCGGCGCACCGAACGATACATCGTGTCACACCAGGCACCTTGGCCATCGGTGCTACGGCTCGCCTGTTCCATCCAGTGCAAGTAAGGAGCTTAGTAGAGCTGGGTGCTAGTGTAAAAGCTGAATCCAATCCGATTACAGCACATGCCTCAGTGGCCTATTACAAATAGAGACCACGATGTGGCCATCGGGCACTAGTCGAGATGAGTGCACATGCGAGGTGTCGATCCACAGATGTGAGCCATCGCATCGCGCAAGAATAAATCATCAAGCAGAAGATGGCAAACATGCGGAAGAAGAGCAATGGCGAGGGGTAATACACTAACACCACTCAAGTGCTGCGTCACCGATGGCATTGATCAGTTGCCTGAAGTGGCACGAAATGCCACAGATGAGTCAATTGCTTGCATGAGATACAAATTCAAGATAGTATAGAGATCGAGTGGATCAAGTTACGCCTGGCTTATTGATCAAAAGTGGAGCGAGCAAGCCAACTGCTGGTCAGAGGCGGCACGTGGCCAGTCTGTCAGGTGGTCAGTCGGTCGGGCAGCGTGGCAATCGGTGGTACGGACCAATTTGTTGTCCTCTACTGCCATCGCCGAGCAACTCTGTCAATAGCAGCTGTCGCTGATGCAAGCACTCCTTTGAACACCGCGACAAAGCCGCCTTGATCATGTCACTCGAGATACGACCCACGCAGCACGTGGTCAGTACTATGTAGCCAAAGCCAACCGATGTGTCAAGCACACCAGTGACGCTACTAGAATCGATTAGCACTACCGATACAAACACAAACACACATACGCCATATTAGCACAGTTCACCAATGTGGTAAGATAGAAATAATAATCTGATGTTACACTCTCGGTGAGACAAAGCCAACCATTCACCCACCATCGATACCAAGCCTTGTCGATTTCGATATAAGAATGTGCACTGTCAGCACAATCTAACCCATTGGCAAGCCATTTTAGAACATCGTTTATTACACACTAAACTACCATTATATATATTATTTTAAATTAAAACAAAAATCTGTTCAAAAGAGATCCTGTTTAGTGATGCAGTCCTAAGGCCACACGCGACGTCGCCAACACACCTTGGCGAGGTGTCGTGATGCTTCAAGCAAACCGCACTGGCCCACAAGCCCAGTTCGCGCACACTCTAATGTCCAAGTCATGCGTGACCAAACGCGCCAGTGTGCTCGCAGATGAACATATCACTAGCATGCAGTGCGAGCCTCCAAGAGACACCAGCATGGACAAATGTCACTTTGGAGTGCTTCACCGATCGGAAGTTGACATCAATCATCGATAAGCATCCCAATCTAGTTGCACAAGAGCATACATTTTGGTTTAGGTTTGACTTTGTTCAGTGGGCACTGGGACAAATGGCAGTGTCACCACAAGTGTGTGTTTGTTTAGTCTAACCAAGTGAAGAGTCAGGTGAAAGCATGAGAGATGTCAGTGAGCAATCGTGCTTGGCTGCTCAAAACTATAGATGGCGTGCTCGGATCGACCCTCGGTCATTTCGAGCAACACCCAAACTGCACTCTCGCATGACATCCTGCAATTGGCACCACTCGGCACAGAGTGAGCCTCCACACGTTGACTTCAGGTCACGAGACTCTTGAATACAATACAATACAATACTACAAATCAAACGAATTAAGACACACGTGCACAATTCCTACGAAACCGAAACGAAATTTTCAAGAAATCGTTATCTCGAATCGTAAGAAACGCAGACACTTATACGCATACTGATAAGTTATATCTCTCTATCCATCTTATCTCAAGCACAATCGTTTCGTTAAAAATCTGATAATGCTCCCAAGCACCATTTCTCACTAAAATTCTTGTGAACTCCTCAACTCTCCCTGGTGAGTCATTGAAAATAAAAATAATAAAAACGTAACATAAAAAACAAATATACTCAATGCATGCATACAAATTCCCGGGTGAGAAATGCTAATCCAATTTATGGCCGCAAAGTGTTTGCGCACCCTGTATTAGTCATTAATGAGAAAAGAAGTTAGCTACTAGGTGCATTTGCAAAGAATAATAATATAAGAATGGCAAAACAACAAGTGTCTCGCGCGCCACAGTTTGACTCAACAACAAAAGAATATACCGAAGTAATAATAAAGAGATACACTGAGAGTTGAGTGTAAGGAAGGTTGGTCGAGGAAGCATGGTTTCGGTTGAATTGACGCCCTGCGTGGATAGGGGTAAGTGGTGGGTTATTGGCCCGCTAAGTCACTCCGACGGTGTGTCTGTGTCTGTGTGTGTTAGTGAAGCGCAAGCCAAACAAGTTCGCTGCAGGCCGGCACAGGCCAACAAGTGGCGAGGGCATTCGCCACAGTCAAAGTTCACAAGCGAGCGGAGAGGAATTCAGTGCTTCCAGAGCGTGGCTACCTGCCACCAACAAGCACAAGTGAGCAAGCCGGCCTGTGTGCCGCTGCTCGATGACACACCTGCCAACGGTGGTGTCCAACATCAACATCGTCTGAAGGACCATGTCGATGATCGCATTCAAAATGAGGTGAGCGTTCGGGTTGCTAGGAAGAGTAATACCAACCTGGTGATGACGGATGCGGCTGGTTGCAAGGTACAGTTGGTGTGATGACAAACCGTTGACAGTCAAGCAGCAATGATCGTCACCCACTTTTGATCGAATTTCATCTCCCGCGTTCACTGACACCGACGCGTGTCGAGTAGCGGAACGCGGTCCCGTTTTACTAAATTGGTGAGCAAACAGGAAAACACCACAATGGCTAGATGTGTTGAGATAACATCACGAAGAATAGGAATGTCTGAGGTCAAGGTGGGTTGAGATTGACTATTTGATCCAAACACTATTTGCGGGTGGAGGTTTGTTTGCGCACACAGTATGAAAATATGTATGGTTCACGGTTGCTATGGTGATGACTCGAAGTGGACGCAATGAACGCGTGTAGTTTGAGTGGAACAGGTGCGTGGAACGGAGCAGTGTAGAATTAAGGTACCACACACCGGTGACAAGAGTAGCCAGTGGAGGGTTGGTCAAAACAGCGAAGAATGGTTAAGCTGGCATAGCCGCATCACTCAACGTGCAAGGTGCACTGCAAGACAGGGCAGGTAGTAGTGGTTGGAGATTTCACTATCCACACAGTCTGGTTGGTTGGACTGCGCGCGGCCAAGTGGTATGTCCGATGGCGACTCGCTCACGAGTGTTCACGAGTCTTCCCGTGCTGAGTAGCATGGCGTGGAGATAGCGGGCGGGCCATGCTGCGCTCGTCACTCGGCTTCCCCAGTGCCGCCAGCAGATTGAACACCACTCGGCCCTGCCCACTCGCACATTTCCACCATCGTTGCGCCGATTCATCTCACATCTGGCGGCTCAATTCGCCATTAACGCTACTAGATCACTCATTGATACATTATCACTGATAAGAGAACTCTCCCATACACACTTGAAAATATCAGAAACTTATATTTATAGCTAGGTCTGTTAGACCTCAAAATAAGAGAATTTATTTCACACGCAAACCTAAAGATAACCGCTAAGTTTTATGAAACAATTCTCAGTAGTTTTTGAGAAAAATGTGCTTTTTTAAAAACTTTGAGTTTTTCTGGTAGACTTATATACACTCGCAAAGTAAAAAGAATTCGTAGATTAAATAATGTTTTATTTGAAATTTAAATTCGAAAAATCTCGATGGTACTTCGAAATTCGCAAATTCGTTCAAAATTTGCGATTTTGCGAATTTATTTTTGCAGATTCAAGATTTCGAAATTTTGTAACGTGTGTACACACACATTCTGTTTAGTTTTTTTCAAATTCTTAAATTATTTAACATTCAGTTGAGTTTTAAGATCATTTTCGATTCAAGGCATTTTTAAACAATTTTTTTTAATATGAAGCTCATTACAAAAAAATATATTATTTTTAAAGATTAGTTAAATTTTTAAATGAATAAAAAAAGAAGTCATAAAATACTTTTTAATTGCATTTAAAAAACACGAGCGTTAATTTAACGGTTAAATTGTAAAAACAATATTTAATTTGTTCCAGTTAACAATTTTAATTAATCTAAGATACCAATTTTGATAAAATTTGTCGTACAGATTTATTCTGAAAATATACTTTATGAAATTCTTAATCAGACTGCAAGATTTTACAGTCTAAATCTTATTCGAAGTTTCAAAGTAATATTATTTAATTTTAAAAAGTTTGAATATACCAAGAATTAGGCAATTATACTGCGACTGAACCCTACAGCCGTAAGCAAAGACCAATATATTTCAGAGTAGTTTAAGCTATTCTAGCCACGCCTACCTAGATTCAATTTCGACCCAAGCCGTTCAGAATATGGAAAACTAACGTATAGAGTTATAACGTAAAGAATTAATCAAAAAAGAAGTTTTTTTCAAAAAGGTCGGAAATGATGAAACACATCAAGCACAGCACACATTCGTCTAAAAGCTATTTAGTGTAATAATATTAGATAAGCTTGTCTAATAAGATATTTAATTTAATGTGAATTAGAAGAGACTTTAAATTTATTTAGGATTTTAATGCATTTGTGCTTTATTTATTTCATTTCATCTTTGTTAAAGTAATCTCTACCTTCATCTACACGAGTTTGCCACTTTTCATCCTAGGATGTTCGTCAAAACCTTTTCAATAAAACGAAGATTTGTTTTTCAATGCTGAAATTTTTCAAATCAAATTCTTTGAGCTATGCTATGAGTCTAAAAGCAAAATGGCGTAATCAAACAAAAAAAATAAAGCAATGTCTCATCATAAGACAGTAATAAACAATTCTAAAAATAAACACAAACCAAATTAGAATTTTTATAATGAGTTGTTCGTTGGCATTCAACATTTATGGTGTAGAAAATTTAATTAATTAAACTTTCGAATCTCTCTTCTTAAATTTATAAATTTATAGCTTAATTTAACCGTTGCATTTTAACACTTGGAAGTGCAGCAATCTTAATAACTGCAATGCAACTAAAATCCAAAATTGTAACATTATCCTGCCGCTTAATATTTTGAGAAATTTTACTTTTGGACAGTTTTAAGAGAGACAGCTTTGCTGCATTAGCTCAGCTATTAATCTTAATCTGTTTCTGTCTGTCCATGAGCATACTTCCCGGGCACCAATAAAGCTGAAACTTGACAAAAAGGATCCTTTCAAGGAAAGAATACTTGGATGAGACTTTGGGGTTACAGGGTCCAAAGGGGACCGAGAAACGGGACCATTACAACTAACGCCATCTACACTCCTCTCTTGGCGAGAGCGCAGCTCTCCCTTATAATAATTTTATTGGAAATAAACTTAAAACATTAATAATCTAATCTAATCTAATTACTAAAAACTAATAATTAAACGGCGCTTCAATTATTAGTTTTTAACAATGTCCATCTATATAGAAATTTTTTGTAAAAGCTTTGATCTGCATTTATAAGCTTGGCTAAGACATTGTAGTATATTTTTGTACTCTGTGGCTCGGCGCGTAAGAATTATCTTGACCTTTGACATTTGGTTTTTTCTTACATACGGGCACGACTTTGTTTTTCTTAGAGGAAAGTATTATGGTAAAAATTCAAAACAAGTTGTAGTGTAAAAGTAGACAGTGTTCGATTTATGAATTGTGAAAGTTACACTTCTTACAATGAAAAGTGAAGCGAGTAAAACTTGAAGCACCACTGTTATAGAATATAAACTGTTACTGTAGTTTGTAAAGTCATTGTCTTGCTTTATTTATCAAACAATTTCTAAGAACTATTATATTACATAATAATAATAATAAAGAGATGACAAGTGATGTGCATGGAAGGCAGTGAAAAGTAGCTTCAATCGACCTCGCTAAGCATGCCACGTGTGAGGACTGTGCCCGGTGGCGTTGTGTTCTGTGCCTCCTCGGTCTTCGAGTTCTCATGGTAAACCGTCTTGGCGAAGTCGACCAGTGACTGCAGAACCAATCAAAGTTCTCAATACTAACTCCATGTCACCAAACCAAGCAAACATACCTTAAAAGTGCGCGGCTCGTAGGTAGCAAGCAGAGCAAGCGATTTGCGACTTAGCTCAATGTTACACTGGTCAAAAGCATTTTCGTTAGACAATTTCTACTCCAGATCTCAATCACTCTAGTCACCTTGATGAGTGTGGATATGAAGTACTCCATTTTGAAGTTATGCTCCTCGCAAGCGGCCAACAATCGCTGTGCGTGAAGATCCTGGAGATGAATACTTCGGCGCTGTCGAAACTCTGTCCGATACTGCCACTTCTTGTGTAGTTTTTCCACCGCTCCCTTGTAGGTGTTTCGGTGTCGTCCGTAGAAAGTCTATTATTCAAAACAAATAAACCTTCAATCACAACCAAATAGTTCAATGCAACCCAAATCAAACTTACACCAGTGAGACGAAATATAGCTTGACGTTTAAAGTATCCCGTTCTCGACTCGTCATACCGCAAGTAAAATGGCATGTACTTGAAACATATTTCAGTAAGACGCACCATTCTCGACAACAATCAACAACGATCCAATACTTTTTTCAAAAATTTTATTTTACAAACAAAATCAATCAACACATGTGACAATGTGCGACTATTTTAACCTGCACAAGTCGAACTATTTACACCCACTTGAGTGACATTGCTGCATTAGGTCTGCAATTTTTTTAAATAACCAAAACAAAAGGATTAGATTTGCATCAAATTAAGTTTTATTTGACAAAATAATGATCAAAATGTAATTACTTGAGTTAGTGCCTTTATATCAGTAATTTTTGAAGTTACATACATAATATAAAAGAAAATAAACCCAGTTGTTAATGTTTAAATAAAAACGTATTTTTTTATTATATATTATATATATTATACATTAAAATACTTCACTTCAGAGTACAACAAGACAATTTACACTTTAATAAGCTACACCACGTAAGATGATTAGAAAAAACCTCCTCGTAGGGCCAAGACCAGATGCAACACTGATCCACCGGTCACTTTGTAGTCGTTTGCAGTGCGATCATCATTCCTGGAACCAAACAAAATATTAGTTACAAAAATTACCGTGATGATTCACATCTTACTCTTCAAAATTGTAGCATAAATACAATTTTTGCATTGTCAAAACTACATTGCTTACAATGGTTCACTTTGAGAAACAAAATTGGCTAAGTTTACATTTTTGAGGTTTAAATTAAAAATATTAATATTAAAATATTAATATAAAATAAATTATTAATATACTAAATTTTTAGATAATAAATTTAAACTTTAAAGTTGTGAATGCAAGTTTAACTATTTAATTTCTAAGAGTGTTTAGTGAAAAGTGAAGCAAAGTAGAACACTATAACCCACTGAAAATAACTTGACTTACATTTGTTTGCCACTGAAGATAAGTCGTTGTTGAGCAGGTGGAATGCCCTCTTTCTCTTCGACTCGCTCCTTGATGCGCTCCACCTTGTCTGTGGGCTCAATGTCAATCTCAATCTACCGGAAACAAGAAGTGTTTAAGTTCACCTCGCAAATCTCCAACTCACAACCAAACTATACCTCTTTACCGGTGAGAGTCTGCCATGGCAAAAAAAAACAAATTGAAAATGTATTAGATTTTGACAGAATGTGTGGCGCGTTGGAAAGGAAAATTGTTTACCTTCACTTTAATCAACATTTTGGCGTGAACTTTGTGACTTGAGGCAATAGGGAGAACGAGTGATGACCTAGTGACAGGGCAACCCGAGTTAGTCTATCAACACAACACCGTTTAGATCTCAAATTGACCAGTGTTTGGCTTCTTTGTTGCACGCGCGAGCAGCAGAGCAAGCGCACAGTGTCACCGGCTCGACCCTCCACACACTCCGTTACAGAGCTTGGTGCGCGCCGCATTCAAACTTGCCTCCCATTGCAAGCATGCTTTTTTTTCACTCTTCATTCACAAATATACAACCAATTTAATGTTACAACAACTATTTTATATTTTTTTAAAAATAATAAAAATAATTAATAAACAATTAACAAAAGTAATTAGTTGTTATTAAAGAATTAAAAATTAAAAACATTCAGATTTACTTTACTGATTAAAAATCAATAGGTTGAAATCGACAATTCGATTTCTTTGAGTCTTAAATCTAGTTCAAAACTTAAAAAATCCTAGTTTTTCAATAATAAATAATTGAACAACTAGTTTAATTAACAAGCGGTTTTAAGGCAGAATTTCAAAGTTAATACTTAGTCTACTGCTTTTATTAAGATACAAAATTTAGGCAAATTTTTAACATTGCTATTTTACACATACAATAGCTTTTCTAGTAAAATTAGGATTTATAATTTAACAATAAAAGTCAAAGTCAAGTTTATTCTAAAATTAACCTATTGTTTGCATATATGCATAGGTTTGGTTTTTATTTTTAAATTTATGTTTTTTAAATTTTTAAAAATAAATGCTGTTCCGTTGAAACCAGTTTTAAATTTAAAAATCGACATTTATACTAACAAAATTTGATTGGTTTAAACTGAAAAACGATTAAGAATTAGACTATATGAAAAAATTGTCATATCAAGAAAATCTTACTTTTTTTAGTTATTAATTAATTATAATTAATTGCATAATTAACCGGCAACTTATTTTAATGAGTCCTCATTAGAATACAGTAATGTTACTACTATTATTCTTATTGACAACTCACATAGTGACGAGAGACACATATATGAACACAGATACATATTATTATTGTAACATTTCTAACTTTTTGGCGCAATTGCCAGAAATGTATTGACAAAGTTAAGACTTTGAACTTTAACTAGCAAACCTGGCACAAAAGTGTGCTAGAAAAATGAAAAAAGAACACCTCTTTACATGTAACATGAAGCGACTATCTTTTACTTATTAATTAATTAAAACCAATTACTTATGATTGGTCTTTAATAGTATTGCTAGATTTAGATTTGGCACGAGACTGATCGCTTGGAGTGGAGTTCTCACCGGGCGAAGAGTGTGACTGGGAGCCCCCACTGATGGTGCTGGTCTGTCCAGCCGAGCTGATCTGCGTGCTACGTCGTCTTCGTTGGCGTCGTTGTTGTTTGCGACTCTCGCGCAAGGTCTCCTTGAGATAGCGAGGCCAGGTTTTCTCGTTGGGCAGACAAAAGTCCCGACTGCACAGCGAACGACGAACTCCCTCGCACTCACTGCCCGAAGAAGTACTCGGTACGGGCACTGACCCGCTACTGCTACTGCTACTGCTACTGCTCGACTGCTTCATCTTGTTCACTTTGCTCACCCACTACTCCACAACCTTTTATTATTCAACTTTATTCTTATTAGATTATCTTTAAAGTACACTGAGTTATATATAAATATTATTAACTCTTGGCTACAATAAATTAATGTGTGTGTGTGAGTGTGGTTGTCCAGGCGTGATTTGTGCTGTTCATTGTGCATTTTTCAATATAATATATATTGCAAAAAAGTTAAAATCTTAATGATTAATTGCCATCGTCATAGCTCACTGGCTCAGGTTCTTTGCCGGGTAGGTTGCCGATGCCAAACACCGAGACACCAACGTTCGGTTTTTGACCATTTCTGCGCTCGTAGCCCACTCGGACCAGACCACTTAATACTTCAATGTCCAGATCTGTACCTCCAGTTTTGTCGAGACTCATCTTAAAAAAAGGCCTAGAATTTAAGTAGATAAAACATCGGATTAAGTCAGATCACACTTACCAAACGTTGATATCAACGGTATTGTCAGTTTGAGAGACAATGGGTGCGGCAGTGGTAGTCTCGAGAGAGACCAACACGCCAAACACAAGAAGAATCACAATCTTACTGTCGAGTTGCATTGTGATCAATGTGTAAAGAGGAAGTCAAGCAAGGAAGAGATCGATCAACCAACTGGTGGCATCCAATGCTTGCACCGAACTGGCAATCCGAGAGGCGACACACACTCACACTTGTTTGGATGATTAGACTTTTAATTACGAAACGATGAAATGAGTGTCCTTTGGCTCAGGGCTAGTGGTAGAGTGCTTAAATATAGAATAGAACTGGTCACACGACAACAACATATTTCAAGGTCGAGTATTGCTGATCGACGAGGCGCGACTGGTGGTGCTTGATGCTTCACCATAGTGATTATTAGAGGTACGACAGCCGACCACGATGACGTTTGAGCCAATTGACTGATGAGCACTGGATTTTTACCCATCATTGCTTCACTGACATTGCAATTCGTTGATTGATTAAGTTCAAGCACTGCTCCGAGCGCCAGGGTGGGAGGGTGGCACCATTGCGTCTTCACCAACCGGTCTCAGAATCGCGCGTAGCCAGATTTGGGGCGGAAGCCACAGCAGCAGATCAAGGTGAGTAAACGGATAAACCAGCTGGTGTGTGGCTCACCACCAATTGGCCCGCTCTCCTCTACAATCACTACCTTGTCTTTCTTGCGAATGAAAATAGCTTCGTCTTTGGTGAAGATGGGTTTCTTTCGAAAAGCGCTCCGCGAGCGAGGTGCCATTGATAGTAGAGCGTCACCGACCTCCCAAGCTCGCTGTGCGTTGCTCTCAGTAGAGATTGAATTCACACCGAGCTTTAATCGACCGTACTTGTTGATCTGTCGAATTGCCGCTGTGGCATCGTCCACCAGAGATAACTTTTGCGACTTAAACTTGAGCCGAATCATTTCGTCCATCCGACGAGCCTGGTCCGGACTGAAGTAGTTAACCCAGTCTCCGAGGACACCATGAAATTTGTTGACTCGTTGACTGAGTTCAGCAGAACCACATTTCAGATCGTCGCAGTCAATTGCATTAGCTTTTCCATGTTTTTGATTTATGATTATTTCAATCTCCTCTTCATTGAGATTGAGGTGAAGAAAACTAGCAATGCTTTTAGCAACAGGCAGTGTAATCTACAGTGAAAAAATGAGCTAAAATGTGACTGACAATTGCGATGTACTGGGGCATACCAGTTTTAACTCTTCGTAACAAATAAAAAGTACATTGCTTGGATAAAGTTGAGACAACTGCCAATATGAAATGACGTGATCAAAGTAGTTTCCGTAAAGTAGATAACCGTTGAGGTAGAGGTCAAGAAAGTCATCCATAGAGAGCTGCACTCCTTTTAGTCGATGATGGTAATAGTAAGCCACCATGTGATCTTTTGGGTTGCGCGCAAGATAAATTACCTGCAAATGAATATAAGTCAATTTATAACTATCTATTAGTCATTCCGATAAGTTTTCCGGTTTTTTTCTATGTCAAACCTTGAACCCGAGATGGCGGTGCCAGCCACTCACATTGTTTACCTTTCCTATGCTCATGCGTGAGTTCTAGTATGGAGTCAGTGAA
>WURS02077426.1:0-10280 GCA_011762765.2 Rhinocypha anisoptera | reverse complement strand
GGTGGCGAGTGGGTGGGTGGGGGTGGGGGGGGGGGGTGCGCGGGTGGGGGGGGGGGGGGGGGGGGGGGGGGTGAGACACCACCACATGCAAATAAAAGAAAACGATCACCGAGAAGGAAAGTATTTCCGTGCAAGACATTCACGGCATTACATTATCCACACCATGCGGGATCAATGTCAAATCACATATAATCAACATTCATGTAGAATAACTGCAAAATATACACGCTATCCCTTCCAGCCAACCCTTGGATCAAGTTCATTTTGATCTCCAATCGTACGACGGAAAAATGAAATTTAATATATACCCGTTCTGCCGCGCAAACACACTTCACTATCCCAAAAGGAGGAGAAGTTAATCCATTATTTACAACTCTCTCCAAAGGGGAGGGTTGCTGTTTGGACCTTGCATTTTGTGACGGCATTTGTATTTGTTTTCGTGCATGTTTTCTGTGAGCAGTCTAACATTTTCCCCGCATGATGTGGACGCATGTATTTTTTTTCATGCTAGTGGCTTCATTCTGTGTGTACCTACCTCCACCTCACGCCCTTGCACCGCGGCGGTTTGCAGGGTAATTCGTATAATAAAATGCACTGAGGAGGCCGCGGTGTCCTCCGTGCATTTTAAACTGAATTTTATTTTAAACCGAATGGTATTCTCAATTCAGTTTAAAATAGTTTTAACACATTTTAAAAAATGTCAGAAATTGAGTAACTGGAGTTTTGGCACCCGTCATAATTAGCAATTTTCAACCACTGTTAAAACTTCTGCTATTTGGATACTAGTGAATAGATTTGTGGCATCAAATGACAGCGACATAGAATGTTTTCCTTGGGTGGTAGAATTTTAGTCAGGACGTTGTATAACTCCAAGGAATTATTGATGCCATATTTTGTGGTGAATCTGGTGAAGTCTTGAAAGATAGAATTCAATTTTGCTGACAGCTTCCTCTAAGGGGCGGACACACTGGAAAATACAGGTCTTATTGGTGTCTTCTTTGTGGATTTTTGGGAGGCCAAAGAACTGGGTATGCTTGGGAATACATTTATAAAAACTTGTACACTTCTTTTGGATGAACAATGTCCGGAGAAGAATTAAGTGTGGTTTTAATTGCTATTTGGAACTCCGGAGTGGGGTCACTGGGCAGTTTCACATTTTTATTTCTAATGATATCATTACAAATCTCACATTACCATGTAAGCATTTTGGGGCATGATCACCACCCAATTGCCTTGATCCACTTTGATTGCCAATCAATTCATTGTTTCAACACTACTTATACCTTTTTAACTGCTTTCGCAACTGGGTTGTTTACTATATTTTTAAATCCTTGTTTTAAGACATTGGATAACTTTTCAATAGCTGTGTCGTGGTATATTAGGAAATATCCTTATAAATTAATATTATTTTTATAAAAAAATATCTAAGTATATATTTTTAAAACATAGGTATATGATCCCACATGAAATAAGAAAATGAAATAATTGTAAGTACATTCACATTATGTTGATGACCTATATTTAATAGTTAAATGGTTTAATAAATAAAATTATATGCATCAACGTCATAGAATTTATTTATACATATGCTTTGACTAGCTACTGATCATTACAGCATTCACACAGTAACTCAATTTCTTTGATTTGTATTAAGAATGGAACATTCAAATAAAATTCATGTAAAGAAATAAGTAATTGACAGTTTATAGTTCCTGATAAGAAATCATCAGGATTTAACATTACATGAGATTATATAGTATTTAACATGATACATATGTATTTATAGACTATAACCATTACCAGCATTGTTATGAATGTAATATCCCAATTAAGCACCCAAAATTCAGTATAAATTTCTTAATTACTTTACAAAATCTCTAGGCACAGCCTGGCATTTTTCAAATAAAATATATGATTATATCTTTAATAAGATAGTTACATACTAGCTAAAAAGGTGTTACCATCCCCATTATTTTAGAAAAGCACACACAAAAACTACTCTCTTAAATGTTTTATGGATATGTTCACTTGTAAAAAACGTACACAATGGATAAAACGTATGAAACAAGTTTAATGATTACTTACTATCCCAAAATTACAATTCCTGACAAGAAGCAATCATGATCCACGCATAAATTACTTTAATCAGTAAGGCAAAAATGCAAGTTCACACGCAATGAACACACCATGAAATTTCTACAATCCAAGAGTAAGGAACTTCAATGCAAAGATGCCTAAATGCAAAACAAAACATTTTGGTCAATGAACCAACTCTCACTAAATTATCTTGGATAACAAATTGAAAATACGAAGAATGTTAATGTATCACCAATGGAAAATGTTAATACCAGAGATCAAAATTAATCATCATTTATACAACTATGGGAATTTTAAGCTTGTCATTCTTGAAAACCTAATTTATAATAAATACAACGTTTGTAAATTAATAAATGTTCTTTAAGGTGAGTCAGTGGCAACTCATCAGACTAGTGAAGCTTAAATGATCATTTAGAATCTACAATTAATGACATTTTCTTCTTAAGAGGAACACATCTGAGTTTCCATAGAAATTTTAATAATAAATTATCATAAAAATATTGATTTTTCTCAAAATAAATGTTTTTATATACATATGCTATGGGAAAAATTAAGGCAAACTACTATGTTCTCTCACTGCTACATGCATCCGGGCTTTAAAATTTTCATAACTGCATGTAATGTTACTGGAAAATAATTTGCATCACAATGACACAAGTCATATCTTGCCTATTTTTTTGAGATTATCTTTCCTTGCAGATATTTAATGGCATTTTTCTTTAAATTGTAAATGCTACCACCACAGGTTTAATTAAATCTTTACTGAATAACACAAGCAAAGGGCAACTGATTAAAAAAAAAACCTAAACAATACTGTCCAGGATATACAATTTTGATAGTAAAAATGATAACCAATTAATTGTAGAAGTAAAACTCCACAGATTGGTAACAGCACATAATTATCTATGAATGGATAGAAATTAGCTAGTTATTAATTCATTCATAAATTTTTTTCACCCCTATATAACATTATATACCATTATAAAACAGTGAGAAATATTTACAATTCTGTGATGGTAACATTCTTGACTATGATTTCTTTCATTTGTAGAAAGTTCTTTTAAACACAAGTGTCTTATTTCATTCATGGTGCAATAGTGTTCAAATTACTTAACATAAAAATAATGACCCACATATTTTAAGATGACTTAGAGTATACTTAAAGACAAACATGAACTACTCTACAGAGGTTATCTATCCATTTATAAGTACGAGAGAGGAAATATTGACCAAAATTTCCAATGGGCAGGGTAAGGCTACCAGTAAAGCAAGTAGAGCTACAGCAAATGTATCTGATTACTGTAAAAAAATATAGAAAAACCACACACTGTCACTACACAACTAAAATTTATCTAATTATATAACTGACAGGTGAAAAACTGACATAATATGTAACCAATAGCTCTAAAATCACTTCTTTCTTTCTGGCTTCTTAATTTGGGTTACAGTTACCACAGTGGTTAACTTAATCAGGAACAAAAAGCAGCAATTCAAAACCTTTTGCAATAACTAACTTACTTCCAAAGAGCCATTCCTTATTAAATTACATTATTCTACCCGTCAATATTAACGACAGCAAAATTACCAAAGATATTTCTTTAAAAGAACAATGCTGCATAATTCAACTTACAAAATTTAACAAACTGTTTCATAGATGATTAATCATGTTAAATTACCAAATTATAAAACCAATATTATAAATTCAGACGTTATTATGAAAGCATCTAATAATAGTCAAACCGAAGTCGATAATTATGAGACATCATGTATGAAAGGTGTCACAGATGAATTTTACTCTACTATGGTTAATGTAACTAACTATACATTTTAATGTAGTATTAAAAGTTATTACATGTAAATGCACACTAATGAAAGACATGAGTTCACACTTTAAATGATCTCACTGAAACAATATCTCTTACAAATCCTTATGAATGCTCATACATCATTTATATATTGAAAACATTATTAATTTTTAATTCCCTAAATCTACAATCCTCGCCAATTAACCATTGTAACTCAAGAGTATTATGTAAAATGACTCAAACCAATTCAGGCAGGACATTCTGGTTTAGCTTTTAACATCCACATTTATTGAATGTAACATAACTTCAACAAAACAAAGAACAAAGAATGAATACATGAAAACATTAGCTTAAACCAGTTCCACTACAATATGAATTGCTTACATTTTGCCATCTAAGGAGTAAAGCTGTGACTGATGTTTTTATATTATTACTTATTTTAATAATAAAGGAAATTGCATGAAATTTGTTTTATGGTAAAGAATGTTTTAAGTAAATAAATGATTAGATATTACTTTCTCTAAAATGTATGATTCTCAATTTTAATTTTAAATAGAAAAATTTTAATATTTTAAAAATAAAAAATATTAAAACAACATTTTATGTATACAATGAAACCCACAGGCAAATGAATACTATAAAACTTAATTGCAAAACACTGTTATACATATTATAAGTTTAACTCTGCACTGACATGGTATGAGCTGTTTAAAAATAGGAAATTAAATTATTTCCCAGGTCTATTCTGATTCCTAAATAAACTAAATGTTATACATAGTTCATACAAAAGATAATCCCAAACATCACAGTGAGATTAAGTGCATTATAAAACTCACACTTAAAAGTGGTCAAATGGTTTCCTGGTCATTCTCAATATTTGTATGAAGACATCTGAAAACACGTCAACCAAACATATCCAATGCCTATGATGATGAGAAAAAATCCTTATTAATAAATCTTGATCCTTTACAACAAATGGATAATGATAATTTGAAATGGTATACCAACCATTCACCAGAGTCTAAAATATCATTATTATTAATCTGTAAACTGAAGCAAACTGGAAATGCATTATTTATTGGCATCTCTCACGAAATAAGAAAGTGTCTAGCCAATTAACACACGGCCAACACCATCAAAAGGTAAAACAAGTGTGCTGATTGTACAGAGGAGATTGTACATGTATCACATGTTCACAACTTGACCGGTAAATGCAATGCACACTATATCACAGATACTTTATGTGAAAGTATTTTAAACTGCACATCATCTAACCACATTACATGCCACAGAATATTTAAGGAGAAACTTGAAGCAGTGGAAAATTAATTACATGGCAAGCTGAATTACTTGGGTCCCACACAATACATAGCAAAAGTGAGGTTGTGAGCATCGATAAATGGCTCCCTTCAGTCACTCGGCAACAACATTCACAAAGAGGGGCAGATGATTTAATCTAGTTGTTAAAAATATAACCTCTGACTGCAAAATGAACATCAATCAACAAACATGTGGCAGAGGATATGTTTGGTCAAATTAAACATGAAGATTTAAGTATCACAAATTTTGTAAAAACATTCAAATGATTTGAGCATATATGTTTGTAAAACAAGAACTTCACAAAGTTAAAACAACCTACAAAAACTAATAACTATGTACATCTGTAAATAGGCTATATGCAATGTATGTGGAATTTACTTGAATAAAATTCTTCATAATTAACAGGAACAGTCCAACAACAAAGGCTTTATCAACTAAAAAGAAGCTAATTGTGATAACAATGGCAATTGTACTTTGACTCAAATGTAACAATCATCATTGCAGTAACTCAGCCTCAATGTAACTCTTAAATTGGTGCATGACTGGTTTCTGATGACTGAAGGTTTCCTTGCTGCTAAAATGACTAATATATTCTTTGGTAAACATGATTAGAGGATTCCATTGATGTCCATAAAAAAGATGAGCTGTAAATAATAAAAGTAATACATTAATTCATTGTAAAACTTTAAGCCAAAACTATTACAGCCTCACGTGCTTTGAATATAACTTCATGTGAGAACTAAAATAGCGATAACAACTATGTACTCTTCAATTAAAGTTATTTAGATGGAAAAATACAATAATCATCTATTGATAAAAAAGTATCAGCCGCATACTGAATAAATGAAAAAATGTGAGATATTTTGTTATAGTGTTAAGAGAGGTAAAGGATATAGATTTCAAAGATGAGAAAGTGATGGCAGGAAATAAAATAATGGGGAGATTTGAGGTAGACAAGATTTTTTTATTTTATTTATTTTCAATCACCCACAAAGAGCACTAATAGGCCAATTACAGTGGGAACTATAACAATTTTAATATCAAGTATGAAACACACATCCACGCCCTAGGTGGAGATTGAAAAATCCACCTAGTTGGGATTCGAACCTGCGACCTCCAGGTTGGCAAACGAAAACATAACCCCGCCACCACTGAGGCCGGCAAGGTGAACATTAGGCACAAGAGTGAACGGTTTAAGAATTGATAAGTACAAATGGTCAATAAAAGTTCAGGGTCAATGAAAGAGCAATTTATTATTGCAAGCAAGAGCAAGACAGATTTTTTGCTGGAGAATATTTTCTCTTCTTTTATATAATAAAGGAAACTTCTATGAATTATTTATTTCAAAGAAAATCCTTTTTCAAAGCAACCATTTTTAGGAACCTCATCTTCAAATGCTAGAGTAACCGAGGACAGAAGTAATGCTGAACACAAATTCCCAACTATTCAAATTCATAAAATCACAGTCAAAGATACTCTTGAACCTACTAATTTTCCCTTCAGGACCATATTCTCTCCCACTGATAATGATGAAAATAACCAAATTTTAAATTGCAAGGTGGAAACCTTCACCACAAGGAGGAATGGAGTGCCAAAACAGTAGAAGAAAGACCAAGCAGATCATATTTGGTACAGCTATATTAAATAATCCTTGAAACTAAGCCAGTACTGAGAATTATTCATAACAGTTGATGAATAAGGCAAATGAGTACCTAGATGAAGATCAGTTTGACCACAGGAAAGTAAGACGTGGATGCAATGCCATTGTAATTATGATACTGATAGAAACAAATCTAAAGTAAATATAAGCACATCAATGCTGAGGGTGAACTTCAAAAAGCTTTAAATATAGGGAAGAGGGTATAGTTAGGGAGAGAAATAAAGAATAAGACTGTGGAGTGGAGGGTTAGGAAAATTATTAGAAACCTTTTTAGATGTCAGACAGCACAAGTATGGGTAGTGGATGAAGAATCATGATGGGTAGTGTTAAGTAGGTGAATAAAACATGGTAGTCCATTGTCATTCCTTCTTTGTGACATACATGCAGGAGCCATGATGAGAGAAGCATTCCAAGGGGCTGGAGGTAGGAAGAATTTGGTGTGGAACCAATCATTTCAGTCATATTTTCAGATGCTAAAACTTTGGTTAGTCCTATATCCAGAAGTCTCCAGTCCCAGTTGAACTCATCCTAATTACTGTGTGGGAGGCGAGAGGAAGGGGGGGGGGGGAGGGAGGGGGTGCCTGTACCTCTTCAGTTCAAAGATAAAACCCATTTGAACTACAAAACAACCATGGCCGGAGGGGAACTCAAACCTGTGGCCTTTGGGTTAGTCAGCAAGCACACTATTCACCAGGCTAATCTGGTCAGCAGAAAGCCAAAATTAGACATCACATTAGGGGGAGCATGAATTAGAATAGGTATATCAACTAACTGGAAAATACATTGAAAGAAACAACAAATCAATAAGGGGGAAAAGAAAGAGAAATTTTGTTGGTGAAAAAGCATCTTCAAAGTAATAATACCACATCTGTCCCAAATATAGCCCTTGTGCGATTGTAAGCACCCTTCCCCCCCCCTAACTTTCAAGTATCACGTTTAGAAAAAATTAACATCTACTATTAGCATCTTCTTTTTCAGGTAAATCACAATTTTTATGCCAAAAATAGAGTATGTATCTGAATTAGGTGCTTAAGAGTTTATTTTCTTCAAATACTAGAAATGTTATACATGTTCGGCATTTACCTTTGCTTTAATTCCAATTTATCGTAATGTTACACGTTCTTGTTTAGTTTTCAGTTTAAATTTAACACGTTCGTGACAGTGTTCACCACCAGTGGGTCGAGGCTGTCTCTCCTCATGGGCGTCATGCCCCACCGGCACGGGGCACGGGAGATCGGCCTCGTGTACCACTGGTGGTACACGACTCCAAAGTTTGAAATGGCAGGCCGGGGCACGCACGCCCCTAAATTATGATCTATTCTTCAGATTTACGCTCCCAAGGAAGAAAATAATTCAGTTTACAGTTTTTATTGCTTAATAAGTAAAAAATTATAACGTTCTCATTCACTATGTTGAGAGGCAATGGCATATAAGAAGGTTCCATAAAACAATTAAAAATCGGCATGACTCTGAAAATTATTCTAGTAAACAATTTTCTACCATGATTGAACCAATTTTTTACCACAGTTAAATTTAATTACGCGGAATATATAATATGCATTACATAACTTACAGGGCTGGGAAAATCTGCTGAAATTGAAATATAAAGTGCAAAAAATTGTATAAATAATAATGTAATCAGTAAATCTAGATTTTTCTAGATTCCCTTGCTGGTCCAACTATTTTTTCTATCTCATGAAGTCTATACCTTTGCTGGGAAGGACCTTGTTTATTCTTTCTGCCATTCAGATGTTCAGCTTCTTTCTGCCCTTCATTCCTCAGCTGACCCCTTTCGTAATAACCTGTCAACAATCTTTTCCCTAGATGTTATCATGTGCATTTTTCCTTATCATTGTTAGAACTAAGTTCACTTGGTGGAATTCCATAATAGAGTGATGGTTTTTTTTAATCACTCAAACCACCAACTCATAACCAAATCATTAGCATCACCCTATTGTTAGAACTATTGAATATTACACATGAATTTACAATACAAGTCCCAAGTAGTAATTCTAGTGCACTTTCTTTAATTCTAGTAACATTTCAGTGACCTTCGAATGGCTGTGTAGTATGCAGACACCTGGTCAAAAACGTCCACTTAATTTTTTTGTAGCATTGAGGTTTTTTATAATTTTTTTAATTCAGCTCACTAAATTATTTATAAGGCTAGGGATTGTATTTATCTTAATAACTGGTCATATGTCCTGCCAATATTTTCTTTCACCAAAATATCACCTTTTTTATAAATTTTTCCCCACGCACTTCTTTGGTATTTCCTCGTAGGTTATTTCTCTATGTACCACAAAATGTTTGTCTTTTTCTCAAAAGGTATTCCACAGAAGGGACAGCTCTGTAAAAACTGTCCACATTAAGTCCTTCCTTCATGAAAAAGTCCTTCAATAAGTTCGAGCACTACCCGGTGGCCCATCTCGATATCACTCACTCTTGGAGAATCACTTTTGCCGGCATAAATCTTTAGGTTGTAGATGTAGACCCCAGTCGTACATACAGTAGAAGTCCGCTATAGTGAGTATGGCTTATAACGAGAGTATCGCTATAGCAAGTGATCGTTTTGTGTTGGTTGGTTCACGTGTTACAACATAGGGAGTTCTGCCAGTTATTACGAGTGGTCATATCTGAACTATCACTATAGCGAGTAGATTTTGCCACAGTTGGAATTCGGGTTGCATAAATCGCAGGATTCAACCACTCATTACATTGTCATGCCTCGCGAATCTACATTGTAAGGAAGGCTTTACGAGAGCCTTTGTGGTGATTTCACAAGAGGAGGACTTTGTGGTTTTATGGTTTATTTCACACTTTTCTGTGGAATTTTTCTGTGAGTCAACAACTTATCTTGGAATCTGTGCTCCAGTCTGTCATTTCCTGCTCGAGTTCACAAGCATTGGAAGTAATAAATTCATTGTACATCACTAAAAATGCTTCAGTTAATGATGTTAAGGCTTTCTAAATCGTGGAAAATTTTGCTACCAAACACTGTGCAAAAAACTTTAAGCAATCACAACTGACTCATTTTTTTCATGAGTTAAATGATTTTTTTGCTGTTCGCATTTTGTAATCCAGTGGGTAAGTGGATTTCTTTTTTCAAAGTGTCAACTATTTTATTCGTTTGCATGGCTAAATGGTAATTCAATCCATTAAATGTTTTTGTGGCATTAATTTCTGTACAGTGCATGATTTCATACTATTGTGGCTTGTCTTTATTTTCCTGTTTCTGACGAAAATTCCCCCACTGGATAAGGGGTAGTCGAACATAAATTGACTTAAAGGGCGATTTTTTAAACTTCTTCAACACAAGACTGTGTGCATACATTAAATGAGTCATGATGATGGTTCTTAAGAGTAGCATAAAACATTTTCGTGACAAAATAAAATTT
>WURS02077415.1:0-10281 GCA_011762765.2 Rhinocypha anisoptera | reverse complement strand
AAGACGTACATCAAGACCGTCATGGCGATGGACGCAACGTACATACCGACGGTGGAGCCAATAAGTTGAAGGGGGTGCGTTTTCATCAGGACAATGCTCGTCCACACACCACCCTTGTGACAACCAATCTTCTCAACCAATTTGGTTGAGATACCGTCACACATCCACCCTACAGCCTGGACATAGCCCCCATCTCTTTCTTCCCTGAATTAAAGAAACACCTGGGTGGGATGCATTTCAGGACCGGAGAGAAGCTGAAAGAAGCGGTATTACGCTATCTTTGCGGTGTGGTAGTAAAATTCTACGACTCAGAAATCAAGAAAAAGGTACATCGTATGCAAAAATGGATCAATCTCAATGGCCATTATGCAGAAAAATAGGAAAAAATCTAAGCTTTCTAAAAATGTACGATTTAATGTAAATAAACATGCTTTTCAATGTGAAAAATCAATGGGAACCTTATTATATGGACAACCCTTGCAAAATAGCATTTTTGTTTATAGGGTGCTTAAATGGCTGTGATCATTTTGTACCTCCTCAATTCATTGAAAAAACCCTTTTTTCAACAAACACAATATCCATGCCCAAGGTGAGATTCGAACCCGCGAGCTTTTTAGTGGGCAAGTGTGCTACCCACTAGACTAACCCTGTCAGCACTTGATAATTTCAAGACCCACTTAGCAGTAAATCTATAGGATAGAATGCATAAAATGTACACAATTATTCTATATATTACATCCAGAGGAATAACATCAAAATCGCAAGTTTAGATGTAATAATAAGTCATTCAAAAATTTTTTGGGAAAGAAATATAGTGAGTAACAGTAAACTGAGGAAAATAACACATGAAAACAAAGTGGACAAGGCATTTTACATTGTCTCCTATACTCTTCTAATCTGAGACACAACAAAAACCTAGCCAATAGACTACCCTTCATTGATCCATATGTTCAAAGTAAAAGATCATTATTTATTTCTTAAATTTATTAATGAATTTAAGTCTTTTGAATTCACAAATTGGGAACTATTATTAGCTAGTACAAAGATATTACAGTGTAAAAAACTGGCTAAAATATGTTTTTTTTTCATTAATAGCATTTGATTTACAAAAATACAGAAGATTTACTATAGAGGACAGACAATAAGAAACAAATAAATATCTTATCTTATAAATTGCAGTAAACTATAACTGAATTTACCACACAAGGCAATGAATTGGAATAATCATCTACCAGGAATACATTCAAGGTACAACAAGGATCTAAGGCAAAAAATGCATGAACTGCAGTAATTAATCATATACAGTGGAATGATGTCAAATACCTTATATCATTATAGATTTTGAGTATCATAATGATATGATCGATGAAGTTTATATTATGCATGCCTTAATATTACAAAGTAGAAAAATGCAAGTATGCTATTAAATGTCATATGAAATATAATTTGAATTTTCTTTTGTTTTGCATCTGAAATGTTGTAGCAGAAAACCACCAAACGTAATAAAAGTTTCATCTTTCAACATATCAATCAGAATTTTATTCAAGATACTTTTTAAAAATCCCTATTCTTAATGCCATGATCTGCCACTAGCAACTTGATATCTTACCTTTGATCATGGAGACATCATTTGCACCATCACCAATTGCTAATGTAGCTGCTTTTTTATATTTCTTGATTATCTCTACCACCATAGCCTTCTGAAGAGGTGTAACTCGGCAGCAAATAACTGATTTACCTGCAATTATCAATTTTTTTAATAAATAAAATGACTACTAATATATAGTCAGTATTTTGAAGCACATGTACAGCACAAACATTGTATTAATGGCAGCACCTAATTATAAATAACCCTTTTGAGAGCCAGGCGACAATAGATCCTCATTGGCAGTACGTGCTTAAAGTACCAATGACTACATACATACCATCATGTGCCACTCAAAGAGTTAAACTACAAAAATATTATGCCTTAGAAATAACAATAGATTTTTATTCAGACACATTAACAAGGAAAAATTCTCTCTGAAAAGCAGAGGAAATCATGAAAAAATAGTAATAAATAAAGAAATAATGATTTTTTAAAAGCAGAGGCAAGAAAATTCCCAAAATATTCATGTCTCTTCTGAGAGTAGGTACCCACAAAAAAATTGGTTAAAGGGTTAATGATGTAAATATATGAATTTTTTTCTTTAATACTGGACCTATTTCTAGGTCAAATTATGACATATGTTACTTTTATCGCGTCATATCTGCTAAATTTACCATGCACACTTATATCTGCTGTTGGAATCATGCATTTATTATCATCAACCACCTTCCCATTATCATTTCTCATCCCTACGCCATATATATTTTCTCATTTCATCCCATCTCTCAATTAATTCACAAAATCATTCCAACCTCCTGTCACAACTCCTCCCTTCTGCAAGGCATGATCTCAATCTTGTTTTCAAGCTAATCATATGCTATGTCCATTTCAATGGAAGACATATATAATAACTGGATTACAAACAAGTTACTACCAATGTTATTCTATCGATCTCCTACTAAACATTAACACAGTACAGTAAGTAAGCACAGTTAAATCCAGAAATAGCTACCACATAATGCTGTAGATTATGTAATTAAAAGTATTATCAGGAAAACTTAAGTTCTGCCTACCCTTTGGTATGGCTTAGTGCTATGTTATCTTTACTCTACATATGTTTGTAAGAATGCAAAAAAGGTGAGATATTATGCCATTCAAGATTCTTCTTCAATCCAGGCTCTAAGGCTGATTTGGCTTCAATTTCATCATATGGTTCTTGGTATTTCCAGACTTCTCTTTCATATTGGCTTGCATTCTGTGGACTGCTTTGGAAGAACTCTCTCTTGACATTCACTTACATAATCTTTCCATTTCTCTTTGTACTCCTCTATTTCCTATGTAATGGGACACACACATATCTCCTGCACTGTTTTGACCAACCACTTAAGATTGCATCAAGTGAGTCAATATTTCAAATGATCCATTCATTATTAGTCATGTTCATAGATAATGTATGCAATGTGATGAACAAAATGTTTATGTATATAATATTTGTTATGTATGTTTGTTAAAAATGTTTATGTATAATATTATTGGGCTAATTACCTTGTATGTATATCTCTGTACTTCACTTTTTTATGACAATCTCATTGGTTATTCAATGGCATGAATGAATTCTAAAACAATATTAGATCAAGACAAATTGAGTGCATTTTGTTAAAAAATTTCAACACAGATGGAAGTAACATTGAGTTTAACTTTTCCAACAAGGATATTGTTTATTATACGAGTGATATCATTATCATAAAGTGGGAGGGAATATTTGTCTTTATTCAAATGAAATATATTCCAATTTAAATAAAGTTGTTTAAATTTTGATTATGGTTTGGTAAAAATGAAACTAACCCCAATTTTCTTTTAGTGGTTTTCCCACCATAGTGGTTTTGTTAATCTTGGAGTTTTTCATGAGCTGTAACACCATGGTTGATGAGGGATACCTGTATTGTGCTACACTCTTTGCATCTTTAATAACCCAATGGGTAATAGCAGCTGCCACATTCTGATTTATTTAAAAGAGGCTGGATTGCCTAGGTATGTGATTTCTTTACTCTACAAGAAAAGACTGTAAAAATAACCCTTCATTGTTACTTCTGGTGAAGTGAAATATATATCTATGTTTTATCAAGTGTTCACCTTCATCCTATTTGTATATCCAATGATCCATGTCCCTCTTTGAGTTTGATAATTTAAATAATGCAACCACAAATAAGTTAATGGGTCAGTGACAGAGGTTGGCTTAATAAATAAGTAAATTTATAAGAGTTGGATCATGAGAGAAAAAAGGCAGAACATGAGAAGGTGATCATTATAAACATGTCAGTGATGCAAAATAATTTTCATATGAAAGAGAGGCCCTATTGCGAGTGACTGCAGAAAATTCTAACCAAAGATGGAGGAACTAAAGGAAAGTGATCTTAAAGTAGAGCCTAAGGAGGATCAGAAATCAGCAACAGCCATGCAAAAGTACAAGGTATATTGTGTAAATGATCAGCAAACTTCCTGGCTTTTGAGGACACCCTGTGTGAAGTTAAGGAGTAATAAGTGGTTAAAGACTGCTGAAAGGTTAAAGATTAAAATGAAGATCTAGAGTTTCCCAAAAGGAGGTGAAAGTACTTCAAGTATGCCATTGGTCCTCAATCACTGGGGGTTGAAAAGAGAAAATTTAGCCCTGAATCACTTAGAGTAAGAAATACTTTGTTGCCTTCTTTGATGATTTCTTATGGCCCTCTTTAATCCCTCTCCAAATTTTATGGCCGCAATTCTACTAGAATAGGGGCCTCCTTTCCAGTGTCATTTGGGAAGGTGCATGACCCTCGGGCCTTCCATCTGCATAGTTTTGTGAAATTATTTCCTGACCCTATTCTAGTTATTTTCCTCAGTAGTCTTCAAGTTTCAGCAGTGTGCAGGTTATAAATCAAGGTATTTTTGTACTGACTGGTATCAAATAGATCAGAAATAGTCAAGGAAAGTAAATATGAAATGCATATTTGGAATATTTTCCAAGAAATCTTTTAACTCTGGTCAGTTAAATCTCCAATGCCCCACCTGGAGGAAAAAGGGCAACATGGATTATAAGGGTCATCCAAGATTACTAGACTACCTGCTATACACCCTTGCCTGTGCTTGAAGGGAGGAATCCCCTTTCCCCGCCTACTTTTCTCTCACATTCAACCATAGTAAAAGAATATATACAGCCATAGTTAAAGGCTTAAATATTTTACTTCATGTATTTATATCTTCTTCTATTAGGGAATCTTTTCATGATGACTAATGAGTATTATTAAACAAAAAGGTTATTGAATTTCTGTACTCTTCTTTTTGGTTTGAATTAATGCCCTGTGTAGCCTTGAGCCTCCAATGCACTTCTATATGCCACTCTTTAACCTGACTCAGCATGTAACATGCATTAAAGAAACTATTTAAACCTTAACATATAGTCTTTGTTTGAGTATCTCCACTACTGATGTCCAGACTTGGCAAATACTGGCAAGATATAGTAATTATAGGAGTAAGATAACAGGCCACTACAATCCTCATAAAGCATCTCAACATTAAAGTAGGCATCTAAAGTCATCTCAACATTAAAGCAAATAATAAATTTTATCATTTCGACATAAGTAATTAATTCTATTACCTCTTTGAACATGATATCAGAAAATCACTTGAGACACTGCCTTGAACAGTGGAAAATTCATATGGAATGTGTATGGCATCGGGAATGGGAGTATATTGGAGGGGATAATGTGAAAGTTGCAAAGAATAAAAAATAAAAAATGCTACAGCAAAAATCCAGTTATTTTTTAGCCACGCCTCATACAAATGATTTCAGGCATAAACAATTTAATTCACAATTAAGACATTAAAGATGATTATTCAAAATATATGTCATATTCATATGAGTTCTGTTAACCCATTGACCTACCAATTTTTTTAATTTTACTCCCCAAAACAACCATTATTTTAAGAAAAATATCCTCTGAGAAATAATTTTTACTTATTAAATAAAATCATATATTTTAATTAAATTATGCACAAAAATAGATCAATGAATTAAAATACAGCTTATTTTAATTGTGCCAATTAAAAAATCTAAAACGATAATGGAACAAAATAACAAAAATGGAATTTGAAAATCACCATTTCTGTAAGTGATGAATGTCCATAAGCATTCAGCAAAACACAGTTTATATAAGCCAATGAGTTAAAGAATTCAAGTTAGCACATTAAGACAATATTAGAGTACTCACACTGACTGGCAACATCAAGAAATAACTGTTCCAACTGAGGATGCAAGGCATGGACAAGTGAATGCCCATTTATCACCAAGGCAAAACCTCCATTACAATCGGAGTCGTCTATACTGGAGCCATGATTGAAATCACTTTCACTAAAATAATGGAATAAATCACAAATGAATAAGAAAAATATCCCTCATGAAAATGATACAAAGACCACATATTAAATCTATTGTAATGCACTACCCATTATTGCAACTTTTGTTTGCATTGGCTATACTACAATAATAGTGCTCATTACTACACCTCTACTTTAAATACATAGACGACAATGGGGAAAAATATATTGGGAATAAGGGAGTTTGCTGGACATCATTCTAAAACACCAAGAAATAATGATGGAACTAGTGCATTACTAGAAAGTGATATTTTTTTATCATTTACCAGGGAGGAGGAAGAGAAAACCAACATTAGGTTCTACCATTTGTAATGCATTTACACAAGAATTATATATTATGAACCAAAAAAAATTAAAATTAGTTATTCTGTGCTCCAAATGACATTTCTAAATCATTTAGGATTTTCTTATTTATAATAACAACTGGTACCCTAGCTAAATCCTCTTTCATGATATGTTTTCTTTTAAGCAAAGGACCCAGCATAATGTACTCATTGTCAATGTGATAAGAGAAACCTTTCCAGAAAGAGTTTTAGCTATGAGAATTCATTCCATTAGCTCAGTCTGAAGTGTGATGATGAGCAGATAAGGAACAACGTATTACAGCAAGCAGAAGAAAAGTTTAGTACAACAAGAGTTTAAAACTGGCTTAGATGCAATTGATTATTTTATAATGAATGAGTGTAAATATGTGTCCAAATTATATTTTTTAAATCTTGAACCTAAGTAGATAAAAATAATTTTATTTTCCAGATGCAAGGAAAATTACAAAATTTTTGTAACATAAAATTTCAAGCTATTAGGTGACTGATGCTATCAAAGTAAATCCATTTGATCTTTAAAATGCTGTCTCTAGAGGAAGTGGCTACATAGGTGTGTCAAATGGCAAGACAACCTGTTTGGGTAACTACATAGCCTGTGCAACCAACCACGTAGACTATGTTGCCATTTGGCACAATTATGTAGCCACTTCCTATAGGAATGAACATGTCAAAGGAAGTATTAAAATAGGCGATATTCATAAAAGATTTACTTGATTCTAATTAAGGATTGCTAGTTAGACACTGAATATATAAGATCAAATTCAGTTAGTATAAAAAACACGTAAATTATAAATGAGTTAGGGCTTTCTGGCATAACAATTGGATAGATAATAATATGAAGAGGAGTCATGACTTTGTAGCAATAGCTATATTGCATTTCTTTATATTGTTTAATGTAATTTATATTGCACTTCACACCAAATTTATTCTAGAAATCTTGTAATTAAATAACATTATTATGACTAAGATTATCATAAAAATCATCAGGAATTTAATGGAACTTCGATGCTAACCAATATTATTAAAAAAAGACAAAATATTAAGGGTTTGAAATGTGATCTACGTGGAACACATGAAAAACAAAAATGGAATAAGATGTGAAGTTAAATAATTTAATCATTAATTTTCCATTTTATAGATGACTTTTGGTCCAGTCCAATTCAATCTGTAAATAGTGTACAGCCCTCATTTCAATAGTAATAATTTGTTGAAGGTTAATTTTCTGAAGGATTTACAAGAGTTAGAATATAATGAGCCCGCCGAAATGTGATATTTAAGTTCCTGAGATACGAAGTCAAGAAATAATGGGGGTGAACCTGCTATTTGAGAAAACATGATTTCCATATAACACTTGGTGATGCATGTATACGGTGTCCCACAAGGATTAAACCTGGGATAACTGACATTTATATTATTTACTAATGGATTTTAAATCTATGCAACTCATCATTAATGCCTACTGTAGTGTTCAGATGATGTGAAGATATTTATGTGAGTAAATACAATCCTAGATTGTAAATAATCATAGGATAATATCAATGAAGTATTCACCAGAATGAATATGATGATGTGCCAATTTTCATTTGGAGTTGGGCTTAGTACTATGTGAACTCTACCATCACTTATAAAAATCAACCTTAGGGTTGAAGACTTCTGTGTAATTGAACTATGTTTGTGTAATGTTTTATTGTACCTTAATGTGTGATGTTTGTATTGTTTTGCTCCTTGATGAGGACCACTGTATTTGTATGAATACTTAATGACCAATAAAACGTCATATAGTATTACTATAAATTTCAGCAAGGAAAGGAAGTAAATGCATTTAGACAAAGTTTATCATGGATGGAGCACTTGATCACATGGCACATTCATTTTTCATTAGAAAAAATGTATTAAGTACTATAAAAATGTGGCAATGGAGATAACCTCTGAGAATAATCTAGTAAATGAATATTTTTGTAAAGTAATGCATTTACATTGGGTCTGAGTCTAATTACACTGTATATAGGTACATCTTGATCTATTACTAATTTTAAGAAGACATTGAGGAATTATCATACAGGATTCAATCAAGAAAAGTTTTTTAAAAAATGTAAGGCTTCAAAACTGGATCATACACCAGGAGCAAAAATATAGCATGCCAAATGCTATTGAATAGGAACAATTTCAGATAGATAAATATTTTCTGTCTATAGGTATATGAATGCAATTAGATTATGTATAGTGCAGAAATAATCTCCATTATCTTAAACCAATTAATATAAACTATATGGCATTGAGATACTTTTTTCTGTAGTGCTTAGTACAAACTAGCAAGGAAAATTATATAGTAATGAAGTAGATACATGCATACCAATTTTATTGTGCCCTTTCCATGTGCATTTTAAGTGCTTTTTCTTTTAATGACTATGATGATGAAAACTATGATTCCTTATTAGGTGCTACTATAAGTTACTGGTAATTAATCTAGCATGGATTCCATAAGGCCACTGTAATTATCTGGGAAAAAAGCATTTATCACAAGCAAAGATTATATTTAAATAGAATACATCATTCTCATGTGACGTTTCAGCATCAGAAATTATGAAAATGTTAAAAATAACCACCAATAAAAATGTATGGCTTCAATTCAGTATTTGACATCTTTGTAATGAAAAATAAATATAATTTCCATTACAAATGATACAACAAATTGAATGGACAAAATTCATTTCAGAAACTCATTCAATGAAAATGACAGTAGAATTCCATCAATCCCCAACATAAATTAAAATTTGAGGACATTTTATGCTGTAACTTTTCCCAGTAAAGAGATCTGTGAAGTGCATTATGCAAATCTCCTCCATGCATTAATGTGATGTAATGACAGATGTACTAAAATCCATGGAAAGGAATGGCTTTAATCAAATGACTACATCATCAATGAAAAAACTAGAAGTTTGCCAACTGTTTGATATTTCACTAAGCTTAAAATACTAAAAAATACAATTTACCCCTAAAGGACTACGTAACAGATGATAGGTACAACTGGAAGCCGAAACATTCTTGGATTAACTGGAGAGATTAACTTGAGTTATGGTATAAAAATTGAAATGCCTATTTAATGCATTAAAAGCTATATTGTTTTATTGAGTGATTTCAGGTCTTCATATTTTCTATCCCCCTTTATATTGTAAAATTTCTTCCTTCTTGTTTCCTTCTTACAATCTTTCCAATGAAACTCTATTTTGTTTAACCTCTCAAGGTGACTTTAAATGGAGCCGTGTGCTCCCCCAGCGTGTGTGACGCAGCATCTGCGTCCACCCAAATCCAAGCCTCAAGCGTGTGCGACGCACCGTTTGCGTCCTGATGTTTCACTAGCAACTATTATCGCTCACGTTCTTATATATGTATTTCCATGGAGTGAGTATGTGTGAGTGATTGCTTCTCGTTTTCACTCTGGTCTTTTCCCTTCTCTCTGTTCATGTTTACATATCTAAAAATATTTTTTTCCCTAACGTATGCACGTACAAAATTCTCCCTCATGGCAAGGCCTGGTTACGGACGATTTGATTCCACTCATGATTTGATTTGAGTGCTTCCAGAGCACTGTTATGTGTGTGGTGATTCTGAATGCTTTCATCTGTGGTTCTTTTTCATCTGCTTCTTTTTGTCAACGTTTTCTTTCTCTTCCATAATGATAATTATTGCGAAGACATGGTCCCTCCGGGCTAATGATTCTCGGAACTTCTAAGGTCTCTTTGATTCTGGTATCTTATTTACGATGTTTGAAGATAGAGGTCTAAGTTTCTTGATGCCCAAGTTAGCATTAGTGACTTTGTTTATTTTTCCTCTGCCTTGAGCCCTTCCCTTAGCTGAACTCCTCTTTAGTTGAACATGACTTCTAGCTCTCGTGAGTTGGCTGAAGAGCAGCTTATTGCCGCTCTGGAAGAAAATAGTGCAGCTAGTTCAGATACA
>WURS02077366.1:0-10282 GCA_011762765.2 Rhinocypha anisoptera | reverse complement strand
GCCCTGTCGAAACCCGGGTCGTATTTTTAAAATTAAATTTGTGTGGAATTACCAAGTGTTTCTCTTACTCCAATATAGTCATATTAGGAAAAAAACCGATACTATTTCCCTCATAAAGTGAACAGAAGAATGCCGTATTTGCTTTTTCAACAGTTTCACCACCAGAATTGAATCAAGGGGCGATAGAAAAGCAAATAGAATTGAAACAGTTAAGGGGTTAATATGTGTGATTCTATTGTAATGTTTCAAGAAGAGGAACCATAGGAAATAATAGCATTTACTTGGATGTATATTGGGTAATACTCATGACATATAAGCAATATTCAATGTTGAAACTGCCCATTTCTGAAGCTAGCATATAGAATTGCGATGCATAGAACTACATTTCCACTTAACCTCACACATTAAAAAAATGTTACAATTTTAGATATGAAGTTGAAATGACCAACAAAAAATAATACACATACACTTCAAATTCTCACAAGTCTGTTTTAGAAAGATTAAAAATAAATAAGAATAACATGCTATATGATGAACTTTATGGCTATAAACTTTAAACATCTCAAATTACTTAACTATGTAGAAATGAAACTTACTTTGATGGCAGACTATCCAACCCCTAGAGAAATCAGCCCTCTGGCTACAACCAAGGGTCCTGAAACATAGTTAATGCAATTGATGATTACAGTATTGTAAAAAACAATGCCACCCAAATCTAACCCGAGAATTCCACCATAATTTACTTCTCCCAAATCTATTATCAAACTCTCGTGGGAATAGAACTTATCACCTATCAAAAAAGGGATGCAGCTTTGGTCCAAAATGTGTAAATAGCGGCCGAAGGCACTTTTGACAGAGAGGTCATAGGGGGAAATCAGAAAAACTAAAAGGGAAACTTTTTGTACAAATTAGTTACTGCGGCTCCCGTGTCCACAAAGAACCAAAGGTTTTTCCCCAAAATTTTCACCATTAGTCATTCCTGCAGTTGGTGAGATGGCTACAATTAAATCATCCCCGACCCGAAGGTCAGGGGGGATCCATTTCCTGGCTCTACTGTAAATGTTCTTGTAGAACATTCACAAGGGATATGGCCACACTTTTTGCAAATGCCACAACACATTAGTGCACAATCCTTCGAGAAGTGTCCCTCGACTCCGCAATAAAAACAAAGTTTGGATTTAGATTTGCAATTGCGGGAGAAATTTCCCTGTTTCCCGCCTGAATAACACAATCCGGGGGATCATTTGAGCAATCATTTGTTGTTCGTGCAAAATGGTTTTACCAAAATTTGGAGGGGGAATGTCTTACAGTCTGGGTGGGAGGTATGGAGGGAATGTGTCCTTCATCGTGTTATAGGGTGGGGTTCCTGAACACTTCCTTTGCTGGTGCGAGAGTACGAATTGAATCCCACTGTACAGCTGTAGGAGTACTAATTCAAGGTGGTTGACTAATTAAATTTGAACATCAAATTCCACATTCAAAGTAAAATCTTCTGCCTCAATCCTGTTTGATCACATATTTTTTTCATTTATTCCAGCATGTATTGATCTTCAAACTAGAAATGTTTAAAATTATATATATCACATATGTAATATTTTTGGCATTAATCATATGTTCATGACTTGACCTTCGGAAAGCAGATATACAGGAAGAAACCCCATGGCCATACTCTTTTAAGAGTATGACCTTGGGAATTCCTTCCTGTATATCTGATAATTCCATAGTAAGTTCTAACATTTTCCTTTGGGAAGCAAAATATACTTATAATAAAATCTTTAGCTACTTAATTATCCTAATACTACTTAATTAATCCTTATAATGACTTCAGTTTTTTAGAAGAAATCCAGTGACCTTGCTCATCAACAAGCATATGACCTTGAATAAACACTATAGTCAAGTGTGACATGGTAGAAATGATCCATAATCAAATAAAGACAATTTGCAATTTCCACAAAAAACAGTTTTTCGTGGAAATTGCAAATTCTCTTTATTTGATTATTTGACCATATGATCTTGCCTGAAATCTTTCTCAAATTTTTCTTCTATGTGAATAAGTTATTCTATGTGAATAAGTTATTCTATGTGAATAAGAATAAGTTACATGGCATAAGTATAGCTAAGAAGAACATAAGAAAGGATTTCTCAAATTCCTTTCCCTCTTAAGCTCTGCAAAAAAAATAACCTCTAGACATTACCAATAGTATACCATATACATATACTTTTTCAAGTATCCTAATCATTGCAATTTGTTTTAACTGTAAATATATCAGAACCAGAACTTTAAATTTTCAATGACAATATGAATAAATGACTCAAATATATCATATTAAAAACCAGAAATAGGTACTAAAATAGTGGTATCATCTCACAGCAGATTTCCTCATACATTGTAGTAGCACAATATTATATTATTCATAATTTTATTTCAGCAGCTGCCATTTAATGTGTTTACTTCAATATTTCATCTTATTAGATGTTCAGAGCAATATTTGCTGACATAATAAATACCGTCATAAAATATCTCCCTTGATGCCCTAGCCAGTTAATTTTTGTCAAGAAAGGGGAAAAATGGCAGAAAATGGTTCTAAATAACCTACCATGGACAATATGATGGCTAGCAGCCAATGAATCCTGTTCTGTGGAGCAGTAGCATATAACCCAAATTAGTAATTTAGAGGACAGCCAAAAAATTGATGTTTTTCATATTCCTCACTTGCATTGGTGGTATCTAAGACATATCCTGTGGATGTATTTTATTGATTTAGAACCAGGATGTAATAATACTGGCACAACTTTAAGACTAATATTAACTGAATAGCAATTACTCAATTATCACAAAAATGGAGTTCTATGTCACTGAATGTAAGGTCTAGAGATGCCCACTTTAATTCTGTAAATATTGATTACATATCTGAAAACTGGGCCACGTACCTAACACAACATTACGTGTCAAAGCAAAATCCAGAAAATATTTCTTTTAATGCCAAAAGGATAGAATTGAAACCACTTACATTCTTATAATCCCAAAACATGAACTACCCCTTCCAAACCATTAGCTGTGACCCCCCTGATATTACATAAGCTACTAACATCAAAGTAAAATGTCAAAGTGACTGAATAAGTTGAAACATCTGTTAACTGTTAAAATATGCATACACTTTCCACCTGCGGATATGACAGAAAGCTTTTGACACTGTGGAATGGAATAAAATGTTGAATGCCTCAAAATAAATCAGAACGAACAGTGAAAAGAGGACTGATACACACAGGGACGACACTTCATTGATAAGATCCTATGATGGTAGATAAGAAGAGCACAAGACAAAGAAAGCAGTGAGTCAGTAATGCTAAAGGTTACAACTGATTTTCACTATGTAAACTGAGATAGCAATCACCAAGATCAAGCAAATTACAAACAGTAGTTTAAGGATAAATGAAAAAGCCGACCGGGTTAGCCTGGTGGGTAGTGTGCTCGCCGGCTAACCCAAAAGTCACGGGTTCGAATCCCGCACAGGGCATGTATGTTGTGTTTGTCAAGTTGGGTTTTTCTATGAGTTTAAGAGGTGCGAAATGACCATAGCCGTCGAAGCACCCTATAAACAAAAAATACTACTATAAATGAAAAAGCACTTACAAATGATATGGATGGACATAAGTGACTAGAAGAGAACACTTGATGAAGATAATGGCCTGAGATCGGAGTAAGGAAGACAATTCCCATGTAAAGCTAGAGAAGTGCACAATCAAGTGGTCACTCTTGAGACAGAAAAATCACCAGCAATGGGAGCAATTAGAAGATAAGTGAAAATCCTAAAGCTTTCTAGTAAAAACAACTATTTATACAAAAATTACTACTGTTAGTACAAAAAGGCTCATAAAGGTGGCCTACTTTTCTACAGACCTGAGACATGGACTATACCAGCTGCAGAGAGAAAAACCGGAAGGCAATTTATGTAGGACTAAAGACAAATGATAAAAAGTAAACAAAGAAATCGTAACAAATAAAGAAGTACATAGAAGAAAAAAAATGTTCAAATGTATTTGTTGTTTGAACTTTCATCAGTTTAACCACATTTCAATTTGGCCAATACACACTTTTCAAATTGCAACAGTCAACAGCAAATGTCCTCTTGGTACACTCCAATAGTGGATTGCATTTCCTGACCTAACACTTGACGTTTTCCTACTTGCTCATCTTAACTTCTCCATTCTGTTCCATACTATATCTCAAAAGTACCCATGCTCACCTCCTTTATACTAAGTTTCGGAATCTTGTGCATACTATGGATAGTGGAACACTTAGGGTGCCACCTGGTGGTCGAAGATAGCAACATTCACATTCATGGAATGTCACTCATTGAAAATCATCATCTCAGTGAGATGAAAATGGCTAAGGCCATGAAAAATGTGCATTCAAGTGTGTTAGAGTTCCAAGAATTGTGAAATAAATCCAAAGAAACCTGGGATAAAAACAAATAAGTTTGATAACATCGCTGGGGCAGTGGGGAAAAAGAGAATGGAATAGCAGGGATTCATTGTATAACAGGAAATTGCATATAAATCTGAATCTGACCTTGCCAGAGGATCTGAGCATGCCAACTATATGAGGTCCTGTAACCAGAAAGAGGATTGAAGATGACTTCTGAAAATGACCAACCTTGACTAAGACTCCACATCATGATGCAATGTGAGATCTTGATATTTGAGGATTGCATGAACAAAGCCTTAATACCATCAAATGACAATGGATGAGGAATGGATTCCATTTTTGTTAGTCTTAAAATCAGAAATAATTTAAGGAACATAACAATTCCTAAAGTGAATGAAGGCTATATTTCAGAAGTGGTTCCATCACCTTATAAGGAAATGCTAAGTTTGGTTTATTAGTTATAAACTAATAAATAATATAATTAAAATAAATAATAAATGCTTTTGTCCTCCACCTTTAGCTGTTAATCTCTATTTTACACATAGACAAGATTACACAAACAATCACTAGGCATGCTCGTAAATAACGTGGCTGTTTTATGCTGACCAAAGGTTAGAAATAATTTAAAATTAACCTGAGACTTTTGATTACTTCCCATAAAAGAATAATGTAATAGAAACCTTATTAAGGACCATTCTTAGAACATGTATATTGATGGTTTGCAAATAACAGTTTTTTTTATGTCATAAAATCCAATTTATCCAACTAATTCCACAGTTAACCGAACTACTGTATGCGTCTGAAAACGACACTCTTTCGCTGTTTCATCTTTCACCAATTTCATAAACCTTACTTAAGAGAAACGGATGATCCATATATAGTTTTAATATTTTCAAAATAGAAAACCCACGCTTTGTGGTCCAACTTTAGGTCGAATAAATCATGCCAAATTAACGCTAACCCACTGTAATCAAAATATGACGTTACAACATATAGTGAAATCGGCTTCTCTTCAAATGTGAGACTAAAATGCAATCAGTTACATATTTATATCGTTGGAAGACTTCTGATACTTAAAATACTTTCTAATTAAAGGGCACGAATGCCATCACATAACGGCTGTACTTTTAGCAGAAGGACATTGGAATTTTTTAAGTCTTCAGCATTTGTTAGTTACATGCGCGCAGATAAAACGCGTAATAGTTAACTACAATTATTAAAACAATAAATTTAGAATGATGACGAATTCCACCAAATGAAAGCGTAAAAACGACTGCCTGCCCTGCTAGTATCTTATGCCCTACAGTATCCTTTAGGTTGATGTTATGATTGATATGGTGGTTCTATCGTCTTTTAAACTCCTACTCATTATTCATTAATAGAAAATCAAATTTCTATTAAAAACAAAATACAAGGGGTCGATATATGAAAGAAAATTCGCGTTCATGCTAGTTAACGGTTAAGCACTATCCATGCAGATAAAATCATATTTCGAGTAACAAATATACGGAAAAAGGTAAATAATTAGTGCATAATTAACTTAAACTGTAGAGTAGTCTTGTAACAAGAATTAAATAACTTTCCTAAGTCAATTGAATAAATTACTTCTCCAAGCGAATAAGATTACCAATAATCCTTTGACATCCATGTACTTTCCAAGTCATTAAAAGACAGAAATTTTAAGCATGGTGAACAAATAACTATATTAAACAATGACAATCTCCCAAATCTTTACCATTAGTCACGCTATTCACAATATTGGCAAAATTTTAAGGAACAAAAATCGGGCAATCATGCATATATTTTTATCAAAAAAAGTAAACGTAATATATAATCCTGCAGAAACGAATTAAAATGTAAAATTTCATTTCGATTCGTATATGCAAGAATATACATAATATGAGACGCAAAAACAAAGTCTGGAACAAAAATATACTTTGACGACATTAGAAATGTACCTTGATTAACTGCATTCCGAATACACTATAGGCTTCATCACATATATAAACACCTCACTTATACGTGCATCAACAGGATTTCTTTCAAAATGACTGCTCATTTGATTGACAACTGATGAATAAAATATTCTAAAATAAATTCCAGATAATAACTTAAAGTACAATACTACATACTGATCCTAGCTTTTCCGTGAGGTCATACGTCACGTGGTACGACGGAAACAGTCAAGCATCTGCAGCGCTACTGGCGGTGATTTTGCTTTCAATATTTATTTAGCTGATGTAATATTATATTTGTTGGTTCATGAATTAGCCGTTTATCATGGATACAAGGAGATTAATGCTGATACTAGAATGCATAGGATATTCAGGAAATTGTTTGTCGATTGACGAATGCTCAATGCTTAAAAGCTCTTTAGTGATTCTCCAGAATGAAAATCATTTTCGTAACGTATACTTTTGGGGCAAAATATATGGATCAGAACATGATTATTACATATCATATGGATACCAAAAAGACTTATTGGAGGATATGACATATTACTACAGGTAATCTAAATTTGCGTGGCCAAGTAAATGTAAAGAATGTGAAAATTATTTTTCTTCCTCAGTACGGACTGCTTAAATTGGGGAATGTTGCCATCCAGCAGGGATTTTGACTCTTCGTTGTTAAAATTTTGTATAAAACCTTTTTCTGGAGACCCAGCACTCTTATTAGAAACCCAAAACAATTTTTCTGCAGAGGTAATTAATCTACTCGTTCTTATTGGCCAATTTACTGTAGAATTGTTGTAACTGATGTATTCACTGTTTGATTCCTTTAGGAGACGAAAATAAGTATTAAGGAAGAGGACAGATTAGCTGCAACCGTATCACTTATTAATGATGAGGCCATGATATTGCCAAGGGGTGCATTATTTAAAAATGTAAATGGAGTCGTAGTAAAAAATGAAAATTTTCAAGGTATATCATTTGAGGATCAAATGGGTTCAATCAATTTCAGAGAACTTTATGAGTTTCTCATCCTGTTTTTTATTTAAAATCTAAACAGGGTTAAATAAAGAAGAGAGTAAGCATTTAGAATCATATGTCCATTACAGAATTCCCAAGAAAAAATTGAACACTAACCTTCTAAAACGTGCTGATTTTTCCTATGAATTGGATTTTTTGGATACTATTGATATAGACATTCCAAAAGGTATGTCTTAAATCATTATATTGATAAAAACTGCTATATAAATTATATCCTTTAAGTTTATGGATTATATGTTCAGAGGATTTTGTATTGATTTAATATAGGAACACTCAATTCAGTTTTAGAAAAAATGCTCTCATTCCAGAAACTGGGAAATTTTCTTTCCATAAATATGAATTATATAACACCAGATGTTACTATAATGAGGAAATAATTTTATTCCCACATGGTGCTTTGGAGATATGAAACCAAAATATAAAAATCATAGGATTAATGTTTAAGACAATCTATAGTAATGTCCACTTTAGTCTTCAACAGATTTTCAAATAAAAAGAATCAATATGTGTTTTGTGTACTTCAAGTTGTTATTTATTACTTAAAATTCTTTAAAGAGTACTAATCATCTGAGTTAGTACATGTTCTTTATTTGCCTTTAGTACAAAAAGATACTAGCTACTCCTTAGAATGGGACAGGGTGATTTCTACAAACCTTTACACATGTTGTTCTTTCTCATTTATTAAGTACAAATTGACTCCTCTTTTCATGATCCGAATTATTTTCCAACATGAATTAATCCCTGAGAAACAAATTAAGAATCTGATAATGTGGACTGACACTAGAGGAAGTGGCTACACTAGTGTGCCAAATAGCTACACAGACTGTAATTGGCCACACAAGTTGTCTTGCCAATTGGCACATTTGTGTAGCCACTTACTCTAGGGGATTTACAACTTGTAAATTACAAGTATTGGTAAGAAGTACCGTAAGTATAGTACATACCTTTATGAACAATTCAGTTACCTCTTCATTGCACGTTCTTGATGTATTATGTACCTAACCATTAAGATTCCGTCATGTCATGTTATGCAGCTTTCAAGACTAGTTGATCCTACTTTCTGTAACTACTGTTCTATCCAATGCAACATGTCATCAGTGTTTCTCTTTCATTTTGTAATATATTTCTCGTTACATTTTAATACTATATTCTTGTAGTAATAATAATAATATTTTTATTAATTTAATAATAAAAATAATAATTATTAATTAATTTAATAATAATAATTAAATAATATGTCTGCTGTTGTTCGAGGATGCCTGGAAGTCATTCATTTTTCTCTTATAAGTGCAATCATCTAAGAAACTTGTCCATGTAATTTGGGTGGGCTGCACACCCTTCAATGGTTGTAAAATAAAGCATAGCATCATGGTAGGTGTTTCCCGGCTACCACATGTTAATTCATTGACCTAGTATATCACAGACAAAGAAATCAAGAATTACTTTCTCAGAACATCTATTTCCTTGGATATCTAAAATGATGTCACAAAAGAGTTACTCTTGAGTTCATGATATTTAAGTTCATTCAAATAAAATGCTAGATATGGTTATGTCCTCTTCAAAGGAACTTCTAGAGTATAACATACCACGACTTTGGATTTGAAATATCTTGGGTTGGATTACGTCTGGAATGAGGTCATTGCTGCCTCTTACTTTCATAATCATCAAGTTTGATCTATTGGAATGTTGCAAAGCGATAGGTTATGGATATATGATGCTATAGTAGAATATTAAACATTTTAGGTTTGGTGAGAGATGCTTATTCGCAAATACTATTCATGATTTTTAGACAATTCATACAAAACAAGATCCAGCAGTAACCTGCCAATTTTCCAATAAATGTGAGAAGAAAGTAAATATGTACTTTAGATGAGTCTCACTAAATCTTTTTTTACTTTATTTTTACTGAATAACCTTCAAGATAAAAATTTTTCTAGTGATTTAAAAAATATTTCAATTTTGAAGCTAGAATTCTATTGTTTAATGATACCCATGCCAGATAGGTCGAAGGGTAGGAGCCAGATGAAACATAGTCTGTTCCTCTGTGAGGCAGCTGCAAAGGCATCTGATCCCCAGATTGGTGGCCATTTAAGTTATAGTGTTATGTTAAAAACACTATTGAGCCAGGAATTGGGAAGGCCACCTCAATTATATATTTCAATGATCATTTATTATGAGTCAAATAATGAAATCGAATCCTGACTAATACAGAGCTCAGCCCACTGGAGTGGGTGCCATGCCCTTGACAAGAAAGAGAACTGGAAATAAAATACCTACTATAAGGGATGTCTGGCAAGGCTCTTATAGATCAGGAAGATATTCTGGAAAGAGTACATAAACTCTACAAGGAGAATAGACTTTTGAACTTAAATTTAGAAAGAAAATGGGAAGTAGATGAGGATAGCTTAGGCTCAGAGGTATTAGAGAGTGAGATTGAGAGGGTGAGGGACATGAAGAGGAATAAGGCAATGGGGGTGTATAATATACCAGCAGCAATGCCCAAGGGCTCAGGAAAAGTAGAAAGGAAGAAGTTTTATGACCTAGTTAGAGGAATTCATGATTAAGGAATGTGGTTGGAAGATTTAGTTGGAGGGAGGGTCTCTGATGTGATAGCTGTAATGAGGACATTGATCGAACGGAATATAGAACATAATCAAGATGTTTTCGCCTGCATTGTAGACTTTGAGAAAATGTTCAATAGAGAAGAGTGGCCTTAATTATTGGAAGTGTTGCAAAAATTTGAAGTGGATTGGAAGGATAGGCGTCTTATCGGAAACCTTTATATGGCTCAGACCACACAAGTAAGGGTGGCAGATGGGGAGTCTGGAAGGGCAGTCAGGTTGGAAAGTAAGAGGAGGAGGTC
>WURS02077345.1:0-10283 GCA_011762765.2 Rhinocypha anisoptera | reverse complement strand
GTTGGAGGTGTCCGGATGGTCGTCACCCGGTCTCTAACCTGGGTCCCCCGGTCATTACCCAAGCACTTTACCCACTGGGCTACCACGACCTCTCGTATTTATATAAAGATTTATTATTTATTATTTAAAGAATTATTTTTTCTAAGAGGAACTGATTTAATCGCTATGAAACAGAAACCTCTTCGCAAAAGACTTAATAAGATAAGTTCAAATCAATCATATTTACAGTTAGGAGTTCACCTTGAAAATCGGTCTCAAAATAAAAATTATCTCAAAATCAACTGACGTGGTAAAAGGGATCATTTTTCTAAGGTACAGGTATCGTAATAAATATAGGTACTTCGGGTATGCAGTGAGATTGAAAATGTCTAAGAGCACTGGTCTTTCGTACTTTCGTCATAACATTATGCCAAGCTGAATTGAAATGCGTAAAAAAAGACAATAGAAAAATGTTCACGTTCCGGTTAGTGGTTTACAATGCAATGCGGAATTCTGGTGAATTCCGTTATGCTTACTGGCAAAGAATGTCGTCTGAAATAGACGACTGCACCATGCAGACACAGCAACCAATTTCTTTATTGTAAGGACATTTCCATCATTTACCTTTTCATTTCACCTTCAGGCACTCCTCCTTAGGCAATTAAGAATCAGAGGACATCGAGATGACCAAAAGAGTAAGAAAACGCCAGGTAAATGAATTCCTGAGCTTCTGCGGCGGGGATTAGCGAAACGATCTGGAATGGGGTCCTTGGAGAATGACGCTACGGTCAACTGGAGAAAAGGCGAGAAAAGAGAGCGCCGGAATTGGGATGGCTTCTGAGGGGAATTGGGGACTCTCTCCTTGCGGACGCCCTGAGTGTAAATGCGGCAAAGGAAAAGGAAACAAAAAGGAGGAAACCAAGACAATGGGAATGCGAGTTGGAAATTAGGAAACGGGATGGTAGGTACGTACGTATTTAAGGGAACGGTAAATGGAGTGGAAACATTCCATTGCTATATCAAAGCAAGATGGAGGAGTGGAGGTGAGGTGGAAGTCGGAAGGCGCGATTGTGTGTGTGTTTGTGTGTGCTCTTGTGTGGGAGCAAAAATTAAGCTCTCCGCCTGAAAATGTTACTAAAATGTAATGGGGAGGAAGAACCAAGTAAGACTTTTTTGTGAGGTTGCTCACGGATATAAGCATACCGTGGTACGTGTTTAGAAAAACAAATTAACAATAAAACATTTGGGGGGAGTAAATATACGATTATGATGACCAGTGGAACGTAAACGGATGTAGAAAGCAATGATGATCCTGAGATTTCTGTTTGATGGCACGTTGGTTCGTATCACATTTTATTTGTTCCTAGGTTAGAATTACATATAATTTAACAGGAGTTATGAAATAGATGCAATGTTAGCGTAGAAAAGTATCCCGGTGCTCGGTTTGATGCAATAAGGCGTGCAGTTTACCTCCAATACAGTTGATCACGTTCAAATGCTTGGTCTTTACAATTATATGCACAGAAAACGATTCAATATTGGGCAGACCTTTGTTCATGTCCGCTTTAACGTGTGTGAACGAGCAAGTGCTAGGTGGATTTGTAGACGGCACAGAGAATGCATACTATGGGGAAGGTGGAGTAGTAGAGGCGAGAAGGAGAGAGAGAGAGAAAGGAAATGAGAAAAGGGAATTACATTTTGCGGAGGAATGCAATGGAACGTGACTCATGCACAAGATGTTTATCAGTGCGTGCTTCTCTTTCACGGGAGTGGGCTCTCCGATTGTGCACGGCTAGTGTTCTGTGGAAATCCAGAGTGCAGTGCACTCCTTTTGTTACCCGATTGCGAATGTTTTCTGTGTGAAGTGTTCAAAGTGTTTTAATATTTAAAGACCAAGCACTAAAAACGGACTGTAAGTTCAATTGCGTTTCCTAGTAGGCTACTACAAAGTAGTAGTAGCGGCATTATAAGACACTTCGTCTATTAATGTGACTTTGCAGCCGAATTAGAAGCAAATAAAATCTATTAACCAACAAATAAATCCAATCGCTCGGAGGAATAGGATTTTCTGTTTTTTGATAAGTTTGCCAGTCAATGTTCCATATCTATTTCCGTGGACCAAACCGGAAAGTCGAAGTTTAATTTAAATAATTCGAAGTTGAAGAGTCTTTAGTTTGATCTTATCTTATTTCAACTTATCCCTCTGCCCCTGTTATGGAAAATAAATAACAAAACAAAATCCCAGTACATAGTAAAAAGTAAAATACTCTCCGTGCCTGAAAATATCGCGAAATAATTCATAGACAACATGGGCTTTGATTGCAAGCAGTCATAACTCTTCGTTGGCAAATCTTATAACTAATCGAAAGGAAATGAGAAAATAGTCAATAATTCAAAGAGTAATATAACATATATAATTTGTTAAACATTTAAGATAAAGTTATGGAATGCAAATTAAATATTTTATATGAGTATGAAGCTTTTAAGTTCTTTAAAAAATAATTAAGAAAAATTTAGATTGAATAGTGTCCTAATTCTATCCACTGAGCGAATTTCCCCCCAAGTGATTAATTTCCATGATAAAGCCGTGATCAATTAGCGGCGAAAGAATTCCCCGAGCGTATCCGACAGGAAGGGGTGAGTGAACGGTCAAAGGAGAATCAAATCACGATTTTTTTTCTTCCCCTGCGTACATTCAGGTGCGGCCCGCTAGAACAAGTGATAGAATGGTTGACGGGTAGCAGAGACGGAAGGTAAAAAAAAGTTCGAGGAAAATAAATTTTGACGGTTAAAAAAGTGGCTCAAATAAGACGAGGTGAGCCGTTGAGAGAGGGAGATAGAGAGAGAAACTCAGGTGGATTGGAGTGGGAGCAAGAGATTGATTGGCTGATTGATTATTGGACTTATTAAAGCCAATGGGGACCGAGGCTATAAAGTATACTCCCCTTCATCCCCCCCTACCCTCTCCCATCTCCCCGAGGAGGAGGAAACTGGAAGAGGGAAAGTTTCCCCTGTGGGGAGGAGGAGGAAATTTGAAATGGTAAAGTGACTGAGTGAAGGGGGGGGGACAGGAGAATAAGGGAAGGAATGTGAGAATGGCAGCGTAGGGGGGTGGAAACGGAAATGGAAAAAGAAATGAGAGGGATGAGGAGGGGAGTCCGGTGGTAAATTGAGTGCCAGGGATCGAAGAGGGGGAATTTTGAGGGGACCTCTGGAAGGAGAGGAGAAAAAAGGATAAGCGATATATACTGGAATGTGGAAGTCAAAAGGTGTGTATATTCGTCGTAACAGAAACGCGTAAAAAGAGGATAGCGTAGTGAAATTCAAAAGTTAATTAGAAACCTTTACGCTATAAAATTGAGCATAGCAATCGGGAATGAGACTGAGAACTTGTTGAAATTAGTTTCGTCTACTAAATACAATTGAATCCAGAAAATTTAAGTAATTTGAGCATCTCTAAACGGGCTCTTGTTATTATAGCGTAAGGATGAGGATGATAAAATCTAAGTAATGAATGACAGTTGAAGTTAAGGGGAGCTACGTTAGAGATGATACTCAAAAGCTTACAAAGAATAGTTACACAAAGTTACTCAATCAATTAAATACAATAAATTCATTCAATAAATCTTGGAATTCATAGGAGATCAAGAAAGAGATCCTAGCAAATATTAAGGATAAGCTTAAGCTAGCGTGAGGCAAGAAAGGAAAGTGAAGAAACGATGCAGAACTCGACGTGGAGGGACCAAAAAGAATCAAGGACGGGAGGTCGGATTTTTCGATATGGAGTGAAAATTTGAGGGGCGTTGAAAAGAAATAGCTCAAGTTTCGGAGGAAAAAAATTGAGAATCATTCCGGTGGGGCACAATGAACTCATTCGGGCTAAAGGATTGGTCGAGGGAAGCAGGGGGAGGCAATATTCATGCTCGGGGCAGGAGAAAGGGATGGATGTCGATAAATGAGAAATTTCGGATTCCGTGGAACAACTGCCTCGCCGGGGTCGAAAGTTCCATGGATAGTTTTAATACGTGAGTGCGATTGATGAGGAATGATGATCATGAGATAGCGCTAAAAATCACAATTCTTACCAGCCATGGTCATGAATATTTTCTTTTCTCAGCTTAGTATCTGCGTAGGAATTTATTTTTGGAAAAATCATAATGGTGGCTACAAATATTTTATTCCATATTTAGAGTATTTTATTTGAACATGAGGATTGATCCTTTTGGTTTAATTTGTGCTTTTTTTAAGCCAAGGCTTTGGGAATTTTACGCTAATAAGTTGTAATGCTTATACCATGACCATATTATTACCAATATTATGACTGTATGTATATAATAAGTAAATTGTATGAGAGAACGCTTCTGTGATAAAAGTTTCACCATTAATTTCACATTGTTGGCAGAATGGAAAAATTCTCGACTGAGTACAAAAGAATAATAAGATTGCTTTGGAATTTGCGATTCCCTTGAATAGATATTCACGTTAATATGTGCTGATATTTTTCTACTTATGAATGGTAATCTACTAATTAAAATTAGGTTTATGAAATACGTATTCCAAAAAGAATTAACTTAACATACGAATATTACCTGTTCGTCGATTCATATTTTTCAACGGCCTCCTTTCATCTATAATCCTATTTCTTTTCCTACCTCCATCCCAACAGTCTACAATGCTTACTCAACACACTACTACCTTCTATCACAATCATAAAAAATCTATCACCTCTGAGTATGGTCTCCGAATTAGCTATTAAATAAGCTTAAACAGCTTTGAAGATAATAGTGTTATCAAATTTCCGCAACATTTAATGGAGCCAGAAAATACAACCTTGAAGGTTCCAAGGTCTCCTAAAGCTTTCCAGGTGGAAGTAAGTATTAATGGTCCCTGGCTTGGTCAAACATGCCAGCCAAATCGACGCGAAGGTAACAGACGAATGTAGTCCACTCAGTGTCAGTTCGCCAATGAGGCACGCCCAAATGCCTTTCATCCATAGTGGAGCGACCACTGTGGATGAAAGGAATTTGTGTACTGGTGTCCCGTTAATAATTCTACATCTTTACTGCAACCTGCATGTCACCGCTACGGTGGTCCAGAGTGGATATTCAGGATCAGGGTTGAATTCACTGCTGTTAACGTCAATCACAAATATTAAAAATTCCAGCTTAAGAACGTTAAATGCGTCCGAGCTTATTACTTAAAGTCTGTCTCGAATGAATTCATAACGATAGCAAAGAATCTCAGAGAGATATTAAATTCTACACCCGATCGACTCATCAGTATGATATTTTTCTTCATTATGAGAATCGTGTATTATAATCTGATGGGATCTCTCTTTATCTTTATATAAATTTTGGCCTGAAAATAATCCAAAACTGCTGCACTGCGGTAAAGCGCTAGGATCTTTGGCAAATAGTAGTTACATTAAGATACATTAAATAGTATTACACTTTCTTGGGGGACGTTTCATTTCCGTCAGTTACATCTACCACCAACATTAAATTTCCATTTTATTTGGAGGAGAAGAGAGTCGTCATAGGATGAGCATAGTATCCATATAATTTACCACATTAAAAATAAAAAAAATAGAAAAAAAGGAATATAGAGTGATAGAATATCATAACAAGGAATGACCCAGTGGATTAAAGAGCGGACTAAATGTATTTTCCACCCAATTGTCATTCAAAGGAAGACTTTAAGTATACTATGGTGTCAAGACTGGTTTGACAAGAAAATGTCTTACAGCAATGAATAGTGAATGAAAAAGGAGATGGTTGTGAGGTAGGAGAAAATTTTTTTTTCTGAGAATTGAGGTCATTGCAACACACGGGGTTAACGCATAGTCACTCAATGGGGGACCCGAGTTCAAGGCCCGGTGATGCTTCTTGACACCTCCAGCTAAACTCAAGCTGAATAATTTGCTGGGTGCAAAATTTTCGTGGGAAACCGCAGGTGGTACAGGGAAATAAACTGGCTCCTCTAACCTATATGTAAATTTACACACGCTGTTGGGTTTAGTACTTGGTGGACTATACCGGTACTTATCAATCCGACCTAAGGACTGATGACCATGGTTTTTCATTTTGAAAATAACCACGGGAAGAAATTAAGTATTGCTAGATATCGGTTATAGACAAAAGGAATAGGTACGTGGTTTACGTACAAAAACAGATATATGTATGCTTTTTTAATGCACAGAAATATAGATAACATATTAATTACAGAGTGATTAGATACCGATAGAGAAAAAGTCAAATAATAACTAAAGAAGATTTTTGTAGAAAATTAATATTTGGAATAAGTGGCGCTAAAATTTCTGATACTTAAAAAATAAGGCAAATCAGATTACTCTTAAATTGTAGGATAAACGCGAGGTAACCGTAGAGGAAAAAGAGGGAAGACATTTAATCAAGAATTAGGAAATCGAAGGAATCAACTTTATGTTGGGTAAATACGAGAGTTAGGTATAATGAGTCCTGAGCCACATAAAACTATTTAAACTATTTTTGGAAAACTATTTAAATGGAAGGGAGAATTTGAAAGAGAATAAATCTAGGTTTATAGGAAGAAGTAAACCCAAAGACAGGAATTATTACAACAGGCGAGGGATAAATGTATAAGACCAGGAAAGCGTGGTGGATGGACCAGTGTGGGTATGTACAAAAATTACGGTAAAGAGGAGAATAGTGTGCTGTGCCCTGTGCTCCATATAATAAGCTAAAATGGTTGTTAGGGTAAAGGGGAGGTAGAAATCTATCTGTTTTAATGAAATATAGAGGAAATCATTTGAGAAAACTAAAGAAGATTCGGAAGATTTGGAAAGAATAGTTGGACTATAAGTACTAACACTAGCCCTCTTTATTTTGATGTAAGACGGAGATGAAGAAGAGAAGAATGGTATAGGTCCATGTATTATGAACTGCGAAATATTAGAAACACAAAACAAAGTTGTTATAAGGCGGTTTGTATTTAAGTAATAGCAATGGAATGTTGATAAAGTATTAAGAACGAAGTGAGGGTCAGAGGTTTGAAGAATTTAGTGAACAAAGTAATATTGAATTGACAGTATTTAAGAGTACTGTAAAACTAAAATACTTTGTATATATTTCCGACAGATAAATATAGCATGACCCGCCTCGAAGATAACCGTAATCATCTGGTGATAATTACAGTAGAAATCGGTCGCCCTCTCTTTAATTTGCGAAAATGTACTAAGTATTTAAGTTGATATTGTTATATAATGGAATTCCACCAAGTTACGGCTTCCCAAGTGAATTTTATAAGAGTAAGGGGTGTAAGGAAAGAAGACCTACTTTAAGGGGTGAATATTCGTTATCCTCCAAAAATAAATGTATAAAAACGTAATCAAGGGAATCCAATTTCGCTGACATATGGAGGACTACGACAACCGAGACGCTAATTAAAGAGATGGCACGTTTCCACTCTTTAATGGCGGAATAAGGAAATAAGAACATCAGAGGGCTCGTGAGGGGAGAAGAAAGTCTGCAAATTGAATTTTAGGGAGCAGGGATTGGTGAGGATCATTCCTGTTTCGACTATCCCTATGAGTTGTGGCAAATGAGAAACGCGAAAGGTAGAAAATAGAAGGGAAGGTAAGAATGCAATGACTCCCGGAATGACAGGGGGACGATGATATTTCGAAGGGAAATGAGAGGAGAGTGAGGATGGGATTGAGCACCAGGGGCGGATGGAAATGGAGAGGCGCGGCGGGGAGTGAGGTGGGAACTCATTTAAGTCCAAGTGAAACAGTCAAGAAAAGGAAAACAAGGAAGAACGGCCGAGGGGGAATGAGAAGGCTCGAGGGCCATTAAGGATAACGTCTCTTTGTGATCCCCGCGGGACTCGTCACGGCGAAGATTTGGCGTGGGCCGCGCGGGGAGAGGACTTTTTTTTTCTCCCCGTGAAACGGCAATCAGTTCCTCGGGTTGCACGGAAGCTGTCCGTGAAGGAAGGAACTATCAGATAACGAGTCCAGTTTCGGGTGTCTCGCGGTCGGCAGCGTAGAGGGAAGCGATGGATTTTGAAATCCGGGAAACTCAAGGAGGTCGATAAGAGAAGCGGAGAACTAATGGTCGCGGGGGACCAGGGAGTTTCAGGCGAAAATCTCATGGGTATGACTCAAGGAGACGAGTGCGGCGTGTAGTTAATGCGAGAGACAGGCCTATTGCAAAGAGAGTAACTAGACAATAAGGGAGACAGGAAATGAACGGCCGTAATTTACACTGACGTATTCCCATCTTATGATATGGGTGGGATAATATATATATGTAAGTAGATGGAATAGAAGGAATGATGATTTTACCTCTTCCTTGGACGGGTAAAATTCAAGAATAAGAAAATTCAAGTACGACTCAAGAATTTAAGTAAGACTGCATTCATAACTTCGCTCTCTTGTGAGGCTAGTGGCCATGAGGAAAATGCCTATAGACATTTGAAAACCTCTTTAGTTGCCAAGGTGATGTCTAAAAAGTAATCATGATGATAATTATTTGCTCGAGCTACGACATTGGTCATAAAATACTTTCTACGCCTTTTATGCCCCTACTCACGAAAGCGATATACATACATATTCAGCTAATAGCTAAATTTTTCACTTATTAAAGGAATGATGAAAATTCATCAGAGTCTTTTTATTACCGCATTCCATAGTTGAAATAAATGAATATGGTACTTCCCTACAAGATTTATTGTTTGGTATAACGCGTTTCCCCGTATTATGGCATCATAATGTACTGACCGTAAGACGCCAAATAAAGATTCCGTAAAACGGTGAAACGCGTTGTACCAAACAATAAAGCGTATAGAATAGGCCAATATAAATTTATTATTTAAACTATGGAAATTCGTTACTTCCACGAAGTGAAGCCTGAGGTCGTAAACTTTACTATATTCCAATCAATTTAATACGACTCGTTGTTTTAGTTAACAAGGAAAGTAAAAGGAAGGAAAATAATTGTTTTCTCACCTTAATCCTGAGGAATGAGATCCATAACAGATGGAGAAATATAGTAACTACACAAGAGACGAAGTACTGCACTTACAGTTAGTATATACCACAACGGAAACCAAAAAGAGATTCGAGGAACAATGAAGAGTTATTGAGTGACAATAATTACAAAGCTACCTCCGGATTTTCATCCCAGGCCCTCGAAATAGGAAGCGAGAACATCACCATTTCAGGTCGGAGATTGGATGATCACAATCTTCCTATCTACCCTATTAAGTGTTCATTCCCTTACTCCCCGACAACGTTCTTCTGTACCTTTCTTTTGCTATAATGTCCTATGTAATTGTCCCTTGGTCCACTTCGGGGGACCTCCCCTTTAACTTTACCTCCTGTTATATTCCTTAGTACTTCATTGTGCCAACCGAATTTTCCACAATGCTTTCCATATCGCCTTTTCATTTTCCACCCATACACAACTGTGAAGTGTTACGAGCCATAATAAAGTAATGAAAATATGAAATATGTCCTTAATATAAGTAAGGTTAAAATTATGATTAGATTAAAATAGCAGTAAGATTCAGCATGAATTGAAAAATATGCTTCAAGGAATATTATTATAAATTTCAGTTTTCAGTTGAAGTTTTACAATAATTATCTGTGAATTATAATAACAATAGATCAACCGATTCTATTATTAATGCAGATGGACTCCTTTCCGAATAAATTTCCGTAAAAAACCTAGATTACCTTCATTACTGAGTGCATTGGTAACACTAAATGAGAAATAAATCCTAAATACAGGCTGTGCCAAACTGAGAGAAAAACCGATTTCATATAATTTACATCGAATAACACCGTTAATCCTATTAAATTATTTCTCATCCATCCAATGAATCTTTGGAGGATCAAGTCTTCACACTCTACCCTTCACTTCGGCCCTTTTTTCGAGCCATTTGCTTCGATTTACCACATGGAATATATGCTACGTGACGCCTTTGCTGGGGTCCGTCATCCTACAGGTAAAGGTCGCCTAGCAACGACAGGCAGGTATGCGAATAAAAGTCTCGCTTGGAAACAGCGACAAGTTTCGTACCGAGGAGAGGTCAAGCGTGAAATCGCCAAATTCTCTGGTGACCAAAAGACCACCCCCACCCTTTTGTCAACCTCCGTGCATTTACTCTCTCTCCCTCTATCCCGTCTCTCCACCCCATCCCCCTCCCTTCCCGTTCACCCCCCCGCACCTGTGCAACCTCCCATCCCCCCCCTCCCCCCCCTCGCCCCCCCCCCCCCCCCCCGCCCCCCCCCCCCCCCCCCGGCCCCCCCCCCCCCCCCCGCC
>WURS02077334.1:0-10283 GCA_011762765.2 Rhinocypha anisoptera | reverse complement strand
TTCCTATGGCTTGCTCAATTAGTTCATCTTTATAGACATTGAACAGTCCCAGCGAATTGCAGTAACCTTATCATCCTCCCTTCCCTCTGCTGACTTCTGTTTCTCCTTTCTCTAGACTAACTGCTGCTATTAGCCCTCATAGCCTTTATGGGAAAGTTTGATGATATATGTCTGTATTTTCCACATAAATTATTTTTCTTGGTTACATCCATGATTTTCTTGCACAGTAATATCTCCATCTGATTGTTGTTTTGCAATGAAAAATAAGTTTTTTTACCTTGAAAAATAAACTGCTGTGTGAATTGTTGAGAAGTGTCATAAAACTTTCCCATTAGTACCATTTTAATTAATCTTCTCATTCTCCAATCAATCCCCGTTATCTTTAAACATATTTCCTTTATTAAAGCAAAACATTGCCTTCCCTATTTTTTATTATTATTTTTATATAATCCTGCGCCACAGACATTTCAATATGATTATTAAGATGAATTAGTTTGAGATCTTTGCACTTTCAACATTGTTCTTATTTAGTATTGTAATACTAATCTTGAGGATTTTTAACACATGGCCATTTTTTGTTTCATGTATCTTATCTACAGTTAGGCACTCCTTGAATTCCACTTTCTCCCAGTACCTACAATACCTCTGCTGAAATCCCACCCATCACATCCAACATGATTTTTCTCATCTAAATAATCCTTTCATTCATTTCTTACCTCCACCTCAGCTATTTGAGGTCCTTCACTCTCACCATCACATTCCTCTTTTTCCTCCAGTATTTTTTTAGGCGTTGGGAGTGGATAGACAGGTTATTGCTGGGTATGGCTGATGACAGAAAATAAGGGATGGTGAGGGGAACATAAATTTGTTTGAAATTTGGCAATTTTGATCACATACTATCTTTTAAATCTCCAATAATTTGAGTGCATCATGCAGACATCTATTGTCAGATAACAATCGAATTTAGAAGTTAAAATCACTGAAATATCCACTATTTAAAAGATGTTTAGCAGAGTTGCCCTTGCATTCATGATTGTTTTTCACATCACTTGAGGCTATAAACATAGCTTCGGGCAGTGAGTAGTTAGGTTCATGTAGGACTTTAAAGACAGAGAAATTTGTGTGTTAGCCTGCATACAATATTACTGGAAGGGGGACATAAGTGAGGGAACACAACTTTTTCTTCCGTTCATGTTCATTTTTACCACTGGAGAATATCATCCTCAAAGTTATTGTGCTGTTTTTTAAAGATTAAAGTATCTGTTAATTTCACAGTATCCCTTGCTCACAGCTACATGTTTAATGATATCTTCTTCTTTATTAAAGTCCTCTTTTAACAGGGGTATGTTTAATAGCTCGTAAATGAAAGGATGACATTGAAATTGAAAAAAAATGAAAATTTTTACTGATAAAAATGCCTCATCTACTGGCAGGATATGATCAGTTTGAGTGGGTTGGAGGAAAATAGAGAAATGATATTGGTCATTCACAATTGAAATGGATATGTGAGAAAGTTTAATGTGCTATTAGTGTTAGGCTTACAATTGAAGGTGATATTTGGATGAAAATTATTCAAAATATTTGGTGAAGTTATCCAGTTTGCATAACCATTTCCATCCTATTAACATTTTAGTGATTTTAATGTTGAAATTCTATGGTTATTTGACAAAAGACAACTGCAGGATGCACTTGCACTGCTGGAGATTTTAAATATAGTATGTGACAAATACATATATCCAAATTTCTTTCTGCCATCAAGCCATACCCAAGAAATAACCAGTGTAGCACTCCAATCTTTTTACCCTTGCTTTACACACCATTTTCTTTTTACTTTTGTTAACCCCCATTTCTTCTCATACTGTATTCAAACTTACTCCCCCCCTCCCTGGTTGTGATATTTTATAATATCTACCTTGGATGCTTGTACAAGTTTTGTCTACAATAAATTATAACAACTGTATCATTCTGGTGGAACTCCATGGAGTCAAATTTTAAGAGGAGGGTATTTCTCAGGTATTTAAGAGTTTAATAATGACTCACTCTTCAGCTTCAGCAGCTCACACATATTTTAATGGTGTCATTACACCCATAGGGATTCTTTTCGCTATAACATTGGCTCATTCAAATTTCCTTTTCTTGCATGCCGTGATAGTATAATATTTGTATTAGATAGTAATTATTTAATTTTTAATTGATTATAATTACTGTTAAATGTTACAGTGCTTCTACTTAATTTATCTTTATACATATTTTGATTAATTCATTATAAAATTCCATAACCATCAATTCTTAATTCTGTATTGGTGTGTCATCCACTCGTGGAAATCAAATGCAGGTTTCATTTAGAAAGCATGATGTCTTAATGAAAATAAATTGAGTGCATTAAAATTGACTTAAGGCTTAGCAGATTTGATTAGTGATTGGTGGTACTTACATTTTCATCCATTTCATTAATTGTGTAGTCACACATGGACCCATATTCCTCTCTGGTGACTATTTCATCAGAGGTTGCTACTTTCATTGGGGATTACAGTTGATCATTTAATATTCTAGTTTTCCATTTCTACGAGGCAATATCTTCTTTCTAGGAGGTTTAAGTCAAATTAACATTTTTATCGATTGCAATTACATTTAACTTCTACTTTCAATTCAGTTTTAAAACTCATCCAAATTCATTTCCCAAACAAGCAACCAGCAGTAGTTACATACATTTTTACTAGTGGCAAAAATTTTATCTGGAAATAGAATAGAAGGGACCTTGATTAGCAGAGCAAGGAAGTAGAGGTATACTTGCAGCCCAGCTAGCCACAGGAAAATATCATCAAAAGATGCATGAGGAATAAACAAAGGGAAAATATCAACCTGAGAAATGAAAGAAGAAAATTGCTGATTGGAAACAGAATAAATTCTGTGGAGGAGGAAAGATGCTGTGAATAGTCATGGTAAATAGATAATGTGAGGCATAGACAAGATATTCACAGTGAAGGGTGGCCATTGACAGAAAAAATTCTGAATCCCATCTCATGAGTTTACCATAAATAGGATATTTAGTGACAAACTGGAGAATTTTGCATACATTTGAGTAAATAAAATTTTCTGTGCCAGAAATAAATTAATTTGGTATTTAGTATTTCACCATGGTTATCTTCTAAACAATTGTGGTGACTGACCTTCATAAAAATGCTTTCTGGATCTTAGGGATAACATGCATTTCGTCCTTTGCAATGATTATAATCACTGTGACAGTTGCCACTTGATCTTATTTAACCCTATTAGTGCCAGCGGGCCGATCTATTGGCCCACTTTATTGTTTAATAAATATTTTATTAAATTGTTTAGGAGATAAATAATATAAATAAAATATACACTCTACCATAACTCCCTACAACCCATTCCTTCTTGATTACCCCTTTCTTTCCTACTTTGGATTTCACGCAGCAGTAGCCTCTCCTCCCCTACCATTCTCAGCACTTCTTCATTAGTTTCTCTCCATCCATCTCACATTTTCTGTCATTCACCAAACACAAATCTCAAAACCTTCAAATCTATGCTCATCATCCTACCCCGTGGACCACGTTTTGGATCTGAATAATACTACGCTCCAAATGACAGTTTTCGTAGATATTTTCTTCAAGTCTTTATTTAATGTTCCTCTCATTTACTCCTTTCTTTTTGCAAAAGCCTCTTTTTGCTAATGCTGTTCATCTAATCTCCTGGTTACTATGTCAATTTTCCTCTGTGATGCCTACCAAATTAGTAAGTTTATCTATCTGTTCTAATTTCTTAACTTCCAGTTTTATTATTAGCCTAACTTTCTTTCTTCTCCAGAATCTCATTACTTTCATTTTCTTTTATTTACTTTTATTAATTATACTTATATTCGTTTAATAATTTTCTTGCCAAAACTCTCACACTGGGCCTAAAAAGCACTCTACAGGGTTTACCAATCCTTTGGCTGAATATTAACTTCATCTTGGCTTTCCTTGGTCATCGACAAATATGACTACTTTAATGAGTTCCCCACCAAGTTTTACACCTGACTTCACCATTTTCCATCTCTCATTTACCATCTCCGAGTAGAGGTTAAAACGCACAATTGAGAGTGGATACCCCTGTCTGTGCCCATCCAGACTACCCATCTGCCACCCTTAATTGCATGACTTGAGCCATATAAAGGCTTCTGATGATAGCGCCGATCCTTACAATCCACTCTGAAATTTTTATACACTTCCATTAATTTAGGCGACTTTAATTTATCCAATGCTTTCTCAAAGTCTACAAATCAGGCAATAACCTTTTTGATTGTGTTCTATATTCCCTTCGATCAATGTCCTCATAACGAGTCCCTCTGCCTCTTCTAAAACCGATCTGATCTTCACCTTGGTATTCTTCTGCCCTGCTCTCCAGCCTTTTCCTGATTATTCTTAGAACTAGATTTGCTACATTCGGGATCAAACTAAATAAATTCAGGTCCTATAGTCATCACATTATGCTGCTTTCTTTTTCTTAGCTGTTGTAATTAATACGGACCTAAGGAGAACTTCCGACCTCCCTTCATCGTAAAATCCTCTAATAAGGTCATAAACCTTCTTCCTACTTTTCCTAAGCTCTTGAGCAATTCTTTTGGTATATTATCCACTCCCACTGCCTTAATAATCGTCATATCCTGCAGTGCTCTTTCAATCTAGCAAGCTAATGTCACTGGTCCTAAGCTATCTTCGTGTACTTCCCATTCTCTTTCTAAATCTAAGTTCAAGGGTCTATTCTCCTTATCATAGAGTTCCTCCATGTACCCCCTTTCCCTTCTTGAATATCTTCCTGTTCTATTAGCGTCTTTCCCAACTTATATCTCCCTGCTTCACTAACTTCTCCATGCACTCGCACTGTTCCTTCCACCATGCTTTCTTTACCTTATTAGTCTCTCACCTCAATTTATTATTTGCCTCTCGGTATTTACGACTCCCGTCCTCCGTATTGTTGTTTTTCCACTTTCTAAGCTTTGCCATCTTTCGAAACATCTCTCCCATAACCCATGATTTTTTAATTCTCTTCTGGTTGACTCTTCCTATTACTTTTCCTTTAGCTCTTGTTATTCCATCTTTGAGAACTTCCCACCTTTGTTCTATTGTCCTTCTTTGGTTCCCCTCTCTTAGAAGACTATCTACTGTTTCCTGGTACTCTTTCCTCTTTGCTCTGATCAATGCTTCTAGATTCTATTTCTCTAATCTTCTACCCTTTATAATCCTCTTGAATTTTGCAAGACACTTCATCATAGCCAAATTATGGTCAGAGTCCGCATCATCTCCTGGCTAACTTCTGTTATTGAAAACACTGTTCCTAAATCTCTGTCTAACCAAGATGTAGTTTATTTGATATCTCCCTGTGTCACTCGGCACCTTCCAAATGAAGCTGCCTCTCCTGTGGTATTTGTATCAAGTGCTTGTTACTGTCAAACTCCTCATACAAAACGCCACTAATTTATCCCCGCAGTATTTTTATATCCCAGAACCATGTTCACCTACTTCTTTTCCTTCTCATCTTTCCCCTAGGACAGCATTCCAGTCCCTTATCAATACCACATTTTTTTCACCTGATATTTTGTCAATCATTTCTTCTAGCTGATCACACACCTGATCTGCTTCTTCCTCCTGTTGGCCGCCTGTAGGTATATGAATTAGAACTATGTTAATTGGTTCAGCTTTTACTTCTACCATGATCACCAGTACAGTGCTATTATCTGCTTTCCTAATTTCTTGCCCAGAGCTATGGCTACCCCGTGCTGACTGTCCTCTCCTCCACAATAGATTATCCTAAAACTATCTATCCAAGTATCTCCAAAACTCTCCATCTTATCTCACCTAACACAAGTACATCTATTCCTACTTTTTCCATCTCAAGTTTTGTTCTCTAACTATCCTGACCTTAACATCGTCCTTATGTTCCACGCCCCTACTGTAATTATTCCAACCCTCTTTTTGTTCTCTGGAGGGATTGTATCGCAAAATTGCCAGAATAGTCTCTGCCCCCTTTATTTTGCTTTTAAAAGTAAAATCTATTGTTTTGGCTATGAGTTTAGAAAAGCAGTAGACCGTCCCTTCTGATATAGTCACCAGGCAATTTATTTGTGCGGTGAAATTCACGTAATCCGAATTTTAGTTATGATTGTACTCTTTTTCGCTTCTGGTTAGTAAATACTTTTTTCCTAATTTCATAAATTATATCAATTTTAAATAGTGGTATTTTGTTTCAATAATTTATGCTAGTTATTACTTATATTGTTATGTATCAGTATGAACACAGATTGTAAAAGACCGTTTCAGCTGCTACCTCTTACCAGTTTCGAAAAAAAAAGATGTTGTACCTTACCTTATGTAGGGTACACTGATATAAAATTTAAATAATGAAGCACGATGAAAATTCAGGAAGGAGGAGAACTGAAAAAGTCATCCTATTGGTGACAACACCTGCATGCTCTCTTCGCTTTAGGAACTGCTGACTATTCCCTCGTAGATTTCGGTCGTACTCGGTGTCAAATTCCCTAGCTCACACTATTCCTTCGCCTTCCTCTCCGGCTTCCCATTCCACTCCTGGGAGCTCCCCACTCCACTTTGGCCCAAATGGTGGCATTCGGAACTAAATGGGAATTCCGTTGAATCAAGATTTTTATTAACTAGTGAGCACCTTTAACCAAACTAAAAAAATTTGAATAAACCATGATTTTCTAACATTTTTTACATGCAAAATACTAGGGACCAAAAATAATATTAAAATTAAAGACTATTTCGAATTACAGAAGTTCATGCTATTCAAGTGTATATGGATGTAAATTACTTTGATGAAATGAGGTGAAAATAGGTAGTGTAGAGATTGAATTTCTGCAAATAATAATGTTTGGTAATAATGGGGAGATTTCCTCTTCTATTTTAATTAATTGTTATGTAGATAGTTTTTGACTAGATTTTAGAAAAGCATAATGACAAAGTTTACAGGTCTGCAAGGTTTTCTTCTTAGGAAAAAGAGTTATTCTAATGAATAATTATCAAAACAAGTAAACTGGATAAAAATAGGTAATTTACAATGGGGACCTTCTGACAATTTAGGATGTGGTCAAGAGCAAGGATTTAAGTTAAGGAGCTACATAATTGGTAATTTGTTAAGGAGTTAATATAGACTGTCCTTTCTATCCCTTATGTTTTATAATATTTAATTAATATAAAATTATGGTGTATGTAAGAATTTACAAATACATATGTAATGTATTCTGGTTTGTTACATATATGAGGTCAACAGATGGAAGGAAACTGGTAGTAGAGGGAACAATGCACATGATCTATTAGTTAATAAAGTGGTTCATTAGTATCATATCAGTACATAGGGGAAAGTTTTGTTTGAAAAGGCCATCTGATTAGGCTTATGGTTACACTTTGAGACTTGGTAGGACACCAAAGGATTTGAAGGAGTGATAGGGGAGTAGGTTTGTAGGTGAAATTAGGCATAGCGATAGAATGTTGTATCCATGTTATCTGGGTTTGGACCACTTTTTCCAACAACAGTTTCATCTGCATTCCAGCAGGCAGCTGCAAGTCAAAGGTTGAAGGAAACTTGTCAATAATAGTTAACAAACATGGTGTAAACCCAGATATCATGGAAAAATTATTATTGAATCCACACCAGAAACTTTGTAACAAATTTGTGATTTGCCATGATTAATTTATTTAGACATAAATGATGATCCACAGTTAGATAAAGATCTGCACATTACAGAAGTAAAATGTTTGTCAGGGACAGAAGCAGGACTTTAAAACAAAATAAGATTGGTTTTTGTCACTGCCATTAGTTTTTCCATCTATTTTGAGTTCCTATATTTTTTTTTAAGTAAAACTTCCATTCCTAGGATTGCACACAACTAAATACATACAGTGTGATTCACTTCATTTCTTCAATCCTTCTCATTCCATGTCAAAGCAAAGTAGTTAAATTCCAGGACATGTTGAGTTTCATTGCCAAAATTGATCTTTTTTGGATGATCTCGTTTGGATTCCCTCCAATTTGTCTTTCATATGCTTAGATTAATTTTTGTTTTTCTCATTTAGTGCCACACTTCACAATCCATCACCACTCTTGTCCACTTAATCATCTCACCAACTCCATTTGATTCATTGTTTGTGCATTACAAATGGTCGTGACATGTCACAAAGCATGCACATAATTTCTGGCATTGATTTTTTTGACTTTAGATTGTGAAAAAAATAAAGATGTCTACACTTTCCAGTTGTCTTAAATAAAAAGTAAATGTTCTCTGAAGCACATGGATAGAAACAGACTGCTGTTTCAGTTAATACTTATGTTTATCAGTCAGTCCTCTTGTAGAGGTGATCCTGGAGTATGAGTAAACTATGCAGTTAATTTATTTGTACTCACAACTGGGAGAAAAAATGAAGAGTACTTTTCTTTAATCACTTCACAAGTGAATACAGCTTTGAAAATTCAGCAATGATAGATAATTTAAAACTGTTGAGATCAAAATACCAAATCTTCATTATTGCTGCTCTAGTAATCTGGAAGAGTTTTTATTCAAGATATCAGTATTGAAAATATTTCTGCTATTATGTACTCATGTGAATATCATGCATTATTCTCCAACTGCAGAAATGAATTTTTTATGATACTCGAGGAAACAAGAACTCAAATTTAAGTTGAATAATCTGATTTCCTGTTTGGCTCAAGAAGAAAATTTTTAATTGGAAAATGGAATGCAAACATTGGAGAAGCCAAAAAAGCAGTAGGGAAATGTGCACTATAGAAATGAGAGGCAAAAAGTGATTGGAGTTCTGTTCACAAGTCTGGTTGTGTACAAACATTATTTGAAGGTATAAATGAAAGATGACTGGGGACAATTTGGATGTGCACTATAGAAAGAAATGGATTACTATGGACAGTTGAAGGGTGATGGCAATAAAGAAAGTGGAAGAAGCTGTATGCCAGAGAAAATCTTTGAAAAGGAAATGATTGATCAAAAACAAAATACAGAATCCAGTAGATGATAGCATAATGCTATGTAAAATGAAAAAAATATTCATAAACTGAAGTAAAAATTACAAAAGAATGAAGGGGGAATATCCCATAAGGTATGGAAACCTTGGGAGGTATAGAAAAAGACCCTGTGAAAAGCAGTACTGAAACAGGTAAGCTTAAGGTAAAACTGTAAACAGGATAAAATCATGAGGAGCCACTTTAATGAACAAAGAGAAATACAGCAAAGGAGAAATTGCTCTTGACACCAAAACTAAGACATTTAAATGGAGATAATCTTGGATAAACTTCATATTGGAAATATAGCTCAGAATGCTTACAAAGGAAGATGAGTTTGATGACATTGAGAAAAGAGACCCCAAAATTAGGGTGGAAATTTGTTGCTGTATTTAAGGATCTGTGGTTAAACAAGGCACAAGCTGATCAATGAAATAGCACCAGTTTTGTGACAAAATGCTGGAAAGCAGCCATGGCCTGAGCTATTGAAATTGATGTTTAATGTATGAGAGTGGAAACACCAACATACTTCAGGAATTGAGTATAGTTTTGGTGAATCCTCCTTAAATGAAAAAAAGAAGGGCAGGAAAATGAAAAACTTATGTATGATTAGCCTGATGAGCAGATCATATTCAAATAATAGTGTTCTAAGAAATGGAGAGGGAAGGAGAAAGGTATTTGACCAGTTTGCATTTTGAAAAAAGGAATAAATGTATTCTTATACTCAGACAAATCTTGGAGAATCTAACAGAGACATCAGCATTCATTACAATCATCTGCCTGGAGGGAACTTTGGCAAGGTTAACTGGTTCACAATGCTATGAATCTTAAAAGATAAAATAATGAACTACATAATGATAGTAGATTGCTACTGCTGCCAAGAGATGGAAGAAGAATTGATAAAGTCATAAACCATAGGATGGCATATATGGAAAAGTGAATGAGGAAATAAAACCTCAGTACATATAAACAAGAATAAAATAAAGCAGTGGTCTACAACCAAAGTAAGGAATCAATTGTGAAATGAAATTATGTTCAGTTGAAATTGGGAAGGTGAAAGAAGTTGCTACTTAGAAGCAAGATGAAAATAATAAGCAGAATGACCCAAATGAAAGTCATTTTTCTGTAAGAAACAAATACTTCCCAACTGGTTTAGCCAAGGGGTGTGTGCTCGCCAGCTATTTTTTTTTTTTTTTTTTTTTTTTGGAATCAGTGGTGGGAAAATGCGGTTACGCACCCCCAGAGGGAGTGTG
>WURS02077333.1:0-24429 GCA_011762765.2 Rhinocypha anisoptera | reverse complement strand
ACAGCAAGGCCTTTAACATAATCAAGAGCTCTCGAAGTAAGCTAGCATGCCGTTTATATGGCAAAACCAAGGCAAAAGCCAGTGGCAGTGAGTCAACAGTGAGTCAGGCGCCAATCGCCACACTGACCAATCAGAAATGACTCATCTCATAGTCAAAAGTAACATTGATAACGAATTACTCATTATTTCGTTACAAAACGTTTTAGAAAGTAAAACAAGTCCTCAGGATGCCAGATTCTACCGACATATATTTGCCTTCACTATTAACACTGACTTTTCGTGACTTTGAGGGCAGACTGTATTTGTTAAAAATAAAAATATGGACCAATGTTTTGATCAGTCGCTATAGTTCAAAACTAATTAAATTAATTTTATTGTGCTTGTTTATAGTTTTAATAATGCATTTATCTAATCGTTACATTATATAACAAATATAATAAAAATAATAAATCCAAGTTTCAGAGAAAATGCTCAAAAAGGTCGAGCAAAAGTGCGCGACATCTATCGTAAGAGAAAGCAACCAATTTTAACACACACTAACACACTGTTCAACACACACAATCCAATTTAAATGCGCGTACAGTGTTGTTATGAAAGTGAATGTTTACTGTTGAGTGCTCATCGCAGCATGTACATTGGAGAAGACTACCACTAAACTGATTGGAGAAACACTCGTGGTCCTTGACTTATATGCTTGGATCTGCCAATGGATTCCAAAAGATGCACTATTATCAGGTGTGCGATTTGTTTTGGTATTATTCCGATATATTGCCCATTAATTTGTTGTTATTCCTCGTTTGGTCGCACTGCACCCGGAACTTGTTGTCTATAGCGAAAACGAACTCGCTTGCCTCAAGCAACACTTTGAAGAGTTGCAAGGCGGATTGAAGCATGAAGAGCGAGAACTTGATCGATCACCAAACGGTGCCTTCCGATTTGTCGATGCCTTCAGATTCATCAACAGCACATACTTCTTCGAAACTGCGGCCAATTTCGGGGCCACACTCCGCTCGAATCATTTTTTTAATTCGCTTAAACAAAGGTAAACATCTATCTTTGTTGATATTTTTGTTGTAATATTTGCCTGATTGTAGGGATAGATTTGTTGCCAAAGTTCTTCAAATCTTTGAACGATCTGCAGAAGTACTATTAGTCTGGTCTCCTAAACGGGATATCTTTGATCTTAAAATCAAAGCAGATTTGAAACTGGTGGAAAGGAAGCGTTTCAGCTATGGCCATTCATCCATCCACCATTCGCAGAATGGACCCAACGACGAGAATAATCTGGAAATCTCCGAGTTGATCTTTGTTGAAGTAATCTACTGCAACCAAAGTAAGCGGCAAATCGAAGTAAGTCGCGTAAAATCCTTGGATAGTTATTATGATGAAGATTTTGGGGACGAAGATGGAATCTCAAGCAAAAAGTACAAATCAAAGCAACCGAGTGATCAATCATTTCACGATTACATGCTTGATCACAAAGATTTTCGCAATCCATCTCTCCTCAAAGTGCCACCCTTCACTTCATTGATACATCGCCTTCAGGTTGTGGATTCTCTCCAAAGAGTTCAATCTAAGAAGAGACAGTTAAATTTGGCGAATGCTTTATCTGTTGATGGGGTAAGATCAAGTGAAGCCAATTTGGCAGAACGACTTGCATCCACTAGTGACAACTCTGATCAGACTCAATCTCAAGGCAGCTCGGTGGCAAACCGACTAGAGCAATGCGAGCCGCGTTGTGTCTCTCCCCAGTCAAGCTCGCAACCCAAGAGGCAGCAAGCTAAAGCAAAGACGAGTAGCAAGCGATCGCGTTCAAGTTCCCCAAACAGTGAGAGAAAGAAAAAACTCTCTCCTCAAACATCCTCCTCCTCGTTCCACTCGTCTAGTGACAGCGACGGCTATGAGCATCGAAGACATAAGTCAAGGAACAAACGAAAGAAACACAAAAAGCACAAAAGGAAATCAAAGAAACAAAGCAGCAAGAAGAAGAAACGCCGACACCACTCGAGCTCTGACAGTGATTCCTCTTCACAAGATCGAAGCGAGCGCAAGTCTAGAAGACCCAAGAAATCTATTGATGAAAAAATATTGAAATTGCTAGAATTTAATTAACACTTGGTCAGAGGTGATGACTATACATAAAATTGTTGTAAACTCTATTTTGAAATGTGAACATTAGATTTGGAAGTGATGATAGGCACACCAGTGGTCAGTAGAGTAACTTGGTATTGAGTATTGTCCAAAGGAAAATATATTATTATTATTAGCATTAGAGATCACAGTCGGTGGAGGGCGAAATATGGTGGGGTCACTGGTCACTGTTCATCACACACTTTCTTCTCGAATAGCTGTGCCAGGCGTTTATTGGTATCGAGCATTCGTTGACGCTTGTTGACCGTCTGTAGTGGGATCACTGTTATTCGAGGTCGAGTCACCTGCTTGACTGGAGATGACTTGACGCTTGCCGCATTGGTCAACTTCTCCTCCGCTACTTTACTTTCTTGAGCCACTTTCGAATTTCTCAGTTGGACTCCATCGGGTAAGGTTTGAAACTCGACATTTGGCACAGAACGGCGATTCTTGACCTTGGATTCGTGGTTTTGTACTTGAGCCGATCCTCCACTGTGAATTGAAGCTCGATGTGACACATAGCTGCTATTTCTGGTTGGATTGCGAAGACGAGTGCCTTCAGAGCTGCCAGTTTCAGGTGATGAATTCACTATCTCGGGCAAATTAGGTGTGATTGGTTTTGCGAAACGTTGCCTAATCTGGTTACGTCTATCCTCCTTAATCTTCTCAATCTTTTCGCGAAGAGAATCGTTTTCGTTTTGTGGCGATTCGAAAGAAGTAGTTTGGTCAATGGAAGGATGTTTCATAGAATTGCTTTGTGAGACATCACTCAAAATCTGTTCACTGTCCGATGAAGTGGACTTACAAAGAGAGGCATTCGAATCAGAGTTGAGCTCAATCTTCGGAGAGATGTTTGAAGTAGAAATATCCACATTGTGTTGAAGAGATGAAGTGTTATCCGTAATGTCAGTTGATGAAGAGTCTAGCGGCGTTAGAGGTAGAGATGAACTATTTTCCGAAGAATGGTCAAGTTGCAGTTCCGCATCCAAGTCAGCCGCCTTAGTGACAGAGTCCCTTGAGCACAACTCAATGTCTTGTTGTTGACCAGAAATATCAGTGAGATCAAAGTTTGGTTTGGTTTCGTTATTGGACCAACATGGTTTTTGGTCAATGTTTTCACCACAAGAAGATGGGGGTACTTCATTAGTTGGGGAGTTGTGCACATCTTCAGCCTTGTCATCATTCAGTGGTATTGAGGTTTCATCGACGCACATTTCCTCCACCTCAAAGATGGTTTCATTAGTAATCATACTCGAGCGAAGGTGGTTGCGATTAATGTCGATTCGACTCTCATCGTTGTGAGACTTGCATCCAGTGAACTGGTCACACGTCAGATCGTTGCTACTAGTTAGTAAACTGTCATGTGTTCTAAGCTTTTTGAAATAAGAATCAAAACTTTGTGAACGCTTCACTGGTTTGTTGTTTTCAACTTTTCCGTAAACGTAGGATTCGTTCGAAAGTTGAGAATCATGAGAAAATGTTTGATGGCTTTTGTCCATCTTGCGGAGTATACAAAAGTTTTCCTCGCCGTTCTGGCTAAATAAATGCGGACGGTGTCGACCATTGTGGTTTCGCGTGGTAAAGAACTGGAACTTCTTCCAATTTTGCAAATTAAATTTAGATCGTTTAACTTGCGTTGGCCTGTAAGATATGATGGTGTGGTATTTGCCTGGAACAATTTCCCTATGAAAAATAGCCAGATTAGAATAAAAACATTGGCATAAGCAAAGACAAAGACGTACGGTCCAACATCAATGTACTTGAGGCACTTTGAGGAAACCGGAGGGGATTTGTTGTTTTGCTTCGAATAAACAAACGGATGGTACAGAGACTTGGTGGGATGAATCTCGTGTTCCTCGCGATCAACTGATCACCACAATTTATTAGCATTCTATTGAAAAATTAAACCAATATTTACTTACAAATTCTATCACAGTTTGCAATCAGAAATTCTGTCAGCACTGCTTGAGTACCCTAAAAACAAACCCATTAGTTTATCTCAATTCAAGTGAATCATTTGCAAATTAACATACGATTACGTGGAATGCTTCAATGCCAATGTGTAGATCCAAAGCTCGGGATCGGAGGAGATTGGGTGCCCAAACAATAGCAAGATTCTTGACTGTCATTCCAGTTTCGTTGGCATATTTGGATACCACGGCGAGGTGTCGAATGAGAACGCGTAGTGTTCGCCAGTGTGGTGGTGGCAGTGAGATAACCAGAGCACGGGTCGCTTGCAAACGCTCCTCCAACGACAACGATTCGTCGCGCATAGTGGACACGAACGAGTCGTAAAGGGAGTAGGTGAGCAATGGGTTGGGCAGCTCGCGGAAGTAGAGCTTCATTAAGGAGCTCACCACGTGCACGTCAAGAGGCATCGCCAGCAAATCGGGTTGCATGGTGAGCTCAAAGGGCACTCGGTCCTCGTCAAACACCGCTCGCAGTTGGTTCACCATCGAGGCCAAACCCGAAAGACGATAGATTCCGTTTGTCTTCAAGCCATACGACTCAATGTAGGTAGAGCAGGCGGTCAACACCAGTGGTAAGTCGTGTCCAGAGTTGGCCAAATGCTCACAAAGATCGCAGCCAAAAACGCGCTCCTTCAATATGCCTGATCGTTTAAGCTGATCGCGTCTTCTCACTCCGAATGTCCGAAATAGAGCTGCTATTAAGCCATTCTTCCGCATCTGATCCGGATAGTGCTCCACTGTCAGGTGATCATCATTTTCACTGCTTATCGACGAATTGAGATCGCTACTACGGTGTCGTAAAGTGGGTGACTTGCACTTGTTCAACGGGCGAAGCGATAGTTCCTCGGGCTTGCGCGAGATTTTATCGTCGATCAGCTGAACGCACTCAGCAGGGAAAAAGCCAACCTCAAAGCCCTTCTTGCCTTTCCAGTAAATCGACTCATTCACCGGCGGCATTTCGAGCTAAATAGTATAAATGTAAATAAATAGATTGGTTTATAGATTGTACAAGTGAAAGCAACTGATGACATTCGTACCACAGATACTAATTCGCCAATCTCGAGAGAGATCTCCGTCTCGATGTCACTTTTGTTATGCTTTTTGATAACAAATGCTGCCCCAATAGCAGGAGTATTGATGTCAGATTCCTAAAAAACAACAAAAAACATAAGAAAATTGTAGCTTCTCGGTGACAAGTAACCTCATTGATAAGTCGATTTCCACGGTTGTCCATCTCGAACCAATGCAAAACAGGGCCACATGTCAGAAAACCACCAATGATTTGTGATAATCTGTCCAAATATTGGGCAATGTAGTTGACAATTGATTCCTGTAAAACAAGCATTACAAATGTTATATACTTTAATCTCACCCAGTGGAAAAGTGAGAACGTACCAATGAGTCAAAAGATGAGAAATACGTCAGATCGAGAGATTTTAATTTTGAATGTTTGCGATCAAAAACACATTTATGTAGTTGAATGTCAAGAAAGCGAAAGTCCTGGAGATTGCGTCGAACGGTCCAGTTGCGATTGGAGCACTGGACCCGTACAAACAAGTAGAGATTACGGATGTTTGTCAAACTAGAAGCATTGCTTCGATTGGTGTAGCTCTCGTTGGTGATCAGTGACACATGAAAATTGATCTGCGTCGGAGTAAAGCCAAATCATAGCAGATTAAACAACGGTTACAATAAATCAAGCTAAACAAACAATATATATATATATCAGTTTTATTATACTAACAAGTTCAGCAAATTCATAGTGAAAATGGGCGCACTCGTCCAATTTAGGAAAACGTATCATTGAGTTATCAATCGACTGTCTCTTTTTTTGATAGAGACTCTTGGCCGAAGTGGACGTGTTTAGCACCATTTTCGATCTTGTCGTGCAACGTTCTGTATACGGAATTTTTATAGAAGCTCACACAAATATCGAAGATGACCGAGTTGGTGTGCTTGACCAACAGTGTGGATCAGTGGCACATGAGGTGACACCCCACTGCCTCTAGCATCTTTGCACAAGCTCTTTTGGCACCACACAAAGCAAACACAATAGCAATTAGGTGACAACTATAGCTTGGCGGGAATTCTCGGCACTTAAAATAAATCAAGCTGATCTTGCATGAATGCAATTTTGATTCAAGCAAAGAAGGAAGCACAGAATAGAGAATTAAAAATAATTTGTTTTTGTGCACTTTGTTGATCTACAACCAAGAGGATGCAGCCGAGTGAGATGAGTGTTGCGGTGAAAGCTGATGATGGCCAGTGCCCATGCATCCACCATGCACGCGATTGCAGTCCAAATGTTGCACCACCTCAGCCAGCAACTCGCGTCCACCCAGAGAAAGTGACTCTTTCCAATTAATGTATTATGCACAGTTTAGTGTAAAGCTGCCTGAATGAAGGCTCTCGTTGGCTCACTTAGTCAGTGTAATTGGTAATGCAAAGTCGATATGTTTGAAGACGAGAAGGAGTAATCACTGGGTGATGATTAGCTGCTCGTATCTGATAAAGTGAGCTTTTGATAGTAACACAAACATTTGCCGGAAATATATCAACTACAAAGAATTTGTTTGGTAGGTATCAGGGCAACGATGCTGGATTTAGCTGATTGGATATGCTTCCGAGCCTAAATTAGAAGTAATGACTTTTTGCTAATTAAAATTCGCTTTTACGGTAATTAGATAGCTTTATATGTTTTTTAATATTCACTTGAGTTAACAATCAAATTAATTTCGTTCCACTTGATCTGTTATTGCACATTGAGATATTCTTATCTGTAGATGAAGCTTTGAGTTTCAAGTTTGAGTGGGAAGAGTTTGATAAAACCAAAACAAAAAAAAGAGAGAATTTAATTTACGAATGACGATGCGTTAGGATCACCCACGAAATACACGCGCATAAATTGGAATGGTTGGAGATGAGCAAGAATGGGGACTCTAGTTAGAAAAAGGGGGAAGATGTAGATGAATCATGAGAAGAGCCAAGGCAACCAGGCTGATCGGGCCATGATAGTGGCCTGCAGCTTCAATTGCGGCTCGCTTGGTGCACTAATGATCCAATGATGGTGTGTCGGATGGAATCGCACACAGCAGTGCAGGTCGATAGTCCAGCTACAACAAACAACACAAATCAGCACGCAAGCGCCAGCTCTCTCTCTTTTCCTCTCTCTCTCACTCAAACGTGTGTCGCTATTGATACCAGTGTTTGCAAGCACTCCTCGAGCTCGTTCCACTCGGGTAGCAATAGTGTTATCCTCGCATTCAATTATTTCTTCCAAGAGCTTTGTTGTTGTCATTTCGCTTACTCACTCACTGGTGCGGTCCACTCGTATTTTCAACTTTAATTTTGACTCAACCAAAGTTTCTACACATACAAACACCCAAACCCATACATGTACACCTAAATCATGTCTTCGCTTATAGATGCAAATCATAAGAGAGGTAACCTGAATCACTTCATGGTAAACACTCGAACGTTTCAGGTGGAAAAATGTCGCAATGTGGCAATGTATGAACATTTGCATAATTACATCAAACGACAGAATGAAAAGAAGAAACAAGGTTTGCCGAGATGCCTTTCATTTGCGAGATTTTACATCACTTTTTTTTGTTTTGTTTTTTTGTATAGAGCTTGAGATGAGTGAAGAATTGAAGCGGGCCAAACGTGAAAAGGAGTTGAAACATCGTCGCAACATGTTAACATTGGATGAAATTAACCAGGAGATATTTAAGCATCGACAAAGGATTCGTGAACTTGAAACGCAGAAAAGTAAGCTGTTTGACGAGTTTAAGAAAGTTTTAAACGACGAGGATAAGAAAAAGGAAAAGTCTGGCAGTCCAAAAGAGGGAATGGCGATGGGCCATTTTGGACCGTTGTCGGGAGTGAATACACCGATTTCACAGAGCCCGAGTCAGGCACCTCCACCAGCAGCATCTACGGCGACAACAACAATGACCACCTCTAAGCCAACTTCACAGACTGTTCCCAGTAGTACCCCCAATCAATCAGCGATGAATGTTCCACCACAACTGCCCTACTTTGGTCAACCCCCGGTGGCCATAGTGGCGCCCAATTCAATCAATTTCAACCCTCACCGGAGCCGGGTTCCCACTCCAACTGGTCCAAGTTCGAGTATGCCTTCAGTTTCCAAGAGTCAAAGCTCGCAGCCTGTTTTCTCCAAATCAGTGCAGCCCTCGCAGCATCAGATGTCTGGTGTGGCAATGCCACTGACGTCACTATCCTCGCAAGTGGTCACATCCTCGCCGTATCAAGGAGTACCAAACGATCGTCACCGAGCCCAGTCATACAAGCGAACTCACGAGCAAGTGTCCTCGGTTCCAATGGCGGGCCCAGTGACAAGTTCTGCGCCTCACCTGCCTTACCTTGCCAATTTGAGACAACCTCAAATCCAGGGTTTGCCACCACATGCATTTCACAGTAAGTTTCCATCTTTATTTTCCATACTTGATTATTTATTTTCTTATTAGATTTAGCACCCATCGATCAATACAGCATGTACCAGTCTTTCCTCAATTCCATGAATATGCCCAATAATCCATATATCAATACAAATCCAAAGTAGTACTTAAAATTTGTATATTTAAAATTTGATATTTTAATTAAAAACGATTTCTACACAATAAATATCTGAAAAGTATATTACAATTATTTACATATATAATAGGAATTATAAAACTTGAGTAAAAACAATGTTTTAAAATTTTTTAAATTAAAAAATCAGATCCACCAGGGATGACTTGAAATTGACTTATTTTATCACTTAAGTTGATTTTGCTTTGGAGCCCATGCCGTAGAGATTTCTGATTTCGCTTTTGTAATAGTCACAAATGTTCTTGCGGCGGATTTTCAAAGCGGCAGTTACCAGACCACTAGAAACAAAATAAGTTAGAATTGTTGATTATGGATTGAGTAATGTCTATTTACCTATCAGGCAACCACTCCTCGGAGCAGAGCTTGATTTTGGTTGGTGTCTCCATCTTGTTGAGGCCTTGCTTGCTGGCATATTGGTTCATGTCTTTGGTGATTTCTCGTGTAATCTGAGGATCCTTGCATAGTTCGGCATAAGAGAGGTGCGTTTTTCCCAGCGACTGAGCCAACGATTTAAGTGATTTGGGGTTTGGCACCACCAGTGCTATCAGATGATCGTGGTACGAGTCTCCAATCACACAAATCTAACACACAATATAGATTATATAATATATTTCTCCATTAGGGGATTCCAAACAACTTACATTGTCGACGTAGTTGGAGCATTTGAGTTCAGCTTCCACCTTTCCAAGCGAGACATATTCGCCAAATTGAAGTTTAACTAAGTCCTTACGGCGATCGATGATCTTGACTGTGCCATTCGGGTAGATCTCTCCAATATCTAAATAAGTCAACATTTAATGTCATGTGATTTGTGCAGAGCTTAAGCACAAACTTACCGCCAGTGTAAAACCACCTGATGCCCTCTTCATCAATGTAAGATTCTTTGGTGAGCTCGTCTTTTTTGTAGTATCCCTTTGAGATGTTGGGTCCTCCAATCACAATCTCGCCACGTGGATATGGCTTATCAGTAACCCGATAGTTGCCTTCGGCCCAGTCAATCAGTTTGATGTAGACACCCGACAATGGAGCACCGACACGACCAGAAGAGAGTTCAGAGAGGTCCATCAAAGTGCCAGCAGCAGCCACCTCAGTCAAGCCATAGCCTTGAAGAATTTCGATATCAAGACAAGCTTCGATGATTTCGTGCGTTTCGGGTCCAAGGGGCGCGCCACCAACTGCCATAAGACGAACTCGGCCACCAAGAATTTGCTTGATCTTTTTGCAAACCAAAAAGTTAACCACGGGTGTTCGGTAGCCTTGCTTGGTCCAGTGACGCTTGTAGTTGACAGCGAAGTCGAACAACTGCTTGGCGAAAGCACCCTTTGCCTCAACCTCTTCGCTAATTCCTTTTCGGATGCGGTCCAACACAAGTGGCACTGCAGTGGCGATAGTTGGCTTGAGAACAGTAAAGTCGCCCGGACAGCCTTTCTTGATGCCAGTCGACTTGTCGGTCATGGTCAGAGGAGATCCGTAGCCAATGGACATTCCGAAAGACATGAAGAAAAATTCTCCAGCAAGTTCGAGCACATGAGCCAGGGGAAGGTAAGCAAAGTAGGTATCTTTCTCCGACAAAGCTTGTTGCAAGCAAAGAATGTTGTAAGCAGCCGAAGAACTCAGCAAGTTACGGTGCGAAATCATCACTCCTTTTGGCACACCAGTCGAGCCAGAGGTATACATGAGAATGGCGGTATCAGTTGGCTTACTCTTGGGATATTGGGTGGGCAATGGCACCGACTCGCCGATGGACTCCACTTCGGTGAATGGCGAGAGCTTCACTTCTTCGGGGAACACTTCTTTGATCTCTTTGCGGAAACCTTCGAAGTAAATGATGTGACGAATCATTGGAGTTTGGGGTAGAACTTTGCGCAACTTGGACAGCTGGTCTTGGCTCGTAACAATGTGAGTCACTTCAGTCTCGTTGATGCCGTGCGTGATGCCCTCTTCACCCAGGGTTGCATAGAGAGTGGCCACGGTGGCGCCAATCTTGGACAAGGCCAAAGCAGACAACATCCACTCGAGCCGAGTGTCCGACATGATCATCACGATGTCACCATGCTTGATACCTATCAACATCCAAATAATAATCCGTTACAATTTTTTTGATTAGACATTATAAAAAAATTAACTTACCTTTTTGAAGGAAACCTGATGCCACGTGGTTAACTCGTGTTTGCATCTCATTGTAGGTGTACCATTCATAGTTGCCCAGAACAAACTTGCGGAAAACACGGCCATTAGACTGAACATCTTCGGTCTCATCAAGAATGGGACGATAACCAAAGGCTTTCTTGTCGCCATACTTAGCCACAACGCGCTCAAACAACTGAATAATAGTATCACATCCATCAATCAAAGTTTTCTTTGGCTTGGCCACCCTAGTCCAAGGACTGTAAGGATTGGTGGGATCAATTTGTTTAGCCTTTGGCTCTTTTGACTTTTCTAGCTTCCTCCACGGTTGTTGAACATAGTAATAAATTGGAATTGTGATAATGTCATAAATAGTGACCAGCTGAAAACAAAAAAAACGTTAGTATACAATCAACATATCTCATCATAAAAACATACAATCTTGATAAGTGTGATCAGCACATTAATAGCGATTTTGGAACCCATCTTAAGAAGAAGAAATCAAGGAACAATGGAAGAAGTAGACTATGTCAAGATTCGTGACAGACAGGCAAGTCTAGTCAAGTGATGTGACGAACTGAAGTAGTTCACTTGAAAGCACTGAGCTTTTATATGAGGTTCACAGCATATAATCAGATAGATGAGATCAACAGCCGACTCGAACTATGATGCAAACGATGGGTGGTACTTTTACGGAGCTTTGACTAATCTCTTCAGCTGATAAGCTCGGTGGCGGGCGCGCGAATTTAAAAGTTTGGGTTTTTGCAGTGGGGGACGGACTTGATATCGGTGGGATAGTTGAGGTTGCGTGCTCCGGTGACTAGTACCGACTCATTGGTTGTGAATCGACCAGGTTTGGCGCTACTCTATTATACAGATACACTTAACCAATTTGAAAAATGCGAATGAAACAACCCGCGCGATGTAAAGGTGTAGTGAGATTTGAGTTGGACACGCAGCACACGCCGCTGGGAGGTGGTGGCGCGTCGTCGCTGATTGGTCGAGACAAACTCAGGCCACTTTGTGGTGCCACCGTCTTGTTTGTGCCACTTCCTCGCCGCACCACTACAAATCACACCATTTTGCACTGTGTGAGAACATGGGGGATGGAAACACTTACACGGTGCAGCGATACACTTAGGTGCTATACTTTAATTGCGTAAGCAAAAATCATACATTTTGGACCCCCCTCCCTTCCTTGTTAACTTTTAGTAAGCATAGACCAATCATACCCCCTTCAAATCTTACATAAGAAGATTGTGTTTAAAATTTATTTAAAAAACTAATTTTCGATGGCAAACAAGTTGTACTAAACATGCAAAGTCTTACGGTTTGTTTACAGAAGATGTATGCTTATGTGTTCAAATTGACCTCCATCCCTCTTGGTAAGCAGATAGTGAGCAAATTTTCAAACCCCTCCTTCCCCTAAACTGCTGGAAAAATTTCTTCCCCAGTTTTCCGCAGAGTTCGTCGTTCAAAATTGGGGAAGAAATGTTTCCCGGACAAGGGAAGGGACTGGACTTTCGATCGGATGCACTGCACCGTGTAAGTGTTGCCATCTCCAATGAGTACGTTGTGAGTGAGGTGCGCAGTGCACCCAACCGTGTGCCAAGTGAGTCAAGCTCACACGTTGAAAAACGATGCCACTAGTGGTCAGAGTGGTGTGATCATCATCCCCTCTCTTTCATTGGCTCACACTCACACCTGATTCTGTAGGCATCTCATTCTAGTGAGCTTTAGTGAGAAACTGGAATGACGTGGCTTTGTGCTTATGGAACATGTTGCAATGCAGTGGTTGCATTGCTCTTGCATAGCGCTATCATCCCGTTGCGAGGGGAGTGGAAGAGATCGAGTTGCAACAAATTGAGTGATGGCGTCTTGGTGAGTCATGGTGGTACGCGTCACCTCTTTAGCACCATCAGTGTTGAGTGATCATGTGTAGGACTGCATAGCACGTAATGGTTAAGTACTGGTCAGTAGTGTACTTAGTGACCGTTGTCCCACCACTGCAACGGTGACCTTTGTCTAGCCAACCAGTGCACTGGTCGCTGAGCGCGTGTACGGACATCTCGCTGGTTAGTGATAAGTCAGACCAGGTACATTCTGCATAGGAGGTCACGACCTTTCCACCACTCAAACATACCAATCTAAATTTGGCTTGCGATAATGGGAGCTAAAAGTAGAAACAGGTCTGGCATATTATCGGGACCGGTCAGTAGGCGCGTGGTCCACACGGTACATCGCTCGTGACATTTGACCTGTCTTGGTCTGTATCAAAAGTTCTGATGACGTGACACGATATAATAACAAAAAATTTCCAAGCATTGGTGAAAAGCGTGATGTGAAACATGGTGTGTGCGATTGGAACGGAAATAGCCAAGTGTGTGGAGTCTAGAAATTATTTACATTTATTGCTAATCTACACAACGACGCGCCAAGTGTTCAAGGGATAAGTGGCGTCGAGGTGAATTGACGTACCCGGCTACGCAAAGGGTACTGCTCTGCCAACCTACGTACACCTGTGCTTTACCATTGTGCTACACCTTTACAATAGAAAGCTTATCATAGCTACTCATTGGGATTACCGCAGCGTTTCAATAACCACAAGAGCTTATCGTAATACAAGTTGTGTTGCTTTTGATACTGTAATCCGTATCTTAATTGTTTTAAATTAAACCAAAATCAAGAGTTCAAACTCAGACAAACTGATTTTTGCAATAAATTAATTGACACCGCCATTGAATCACTTCTTTTTATCACTTCTTTTCTTCTGATATTTAAAAATACTATGACAAAAAGCTTACACAGCAAAAACCTATCATTGAAACATAGTTTATAATAATAATCTCTTCACCTTTTTTACTTCATTTATCGGCCAACTCTCGATGAATTCGATAAAGATATTAAAATAATTTGGTTGCATTTTTATCGCATTTTGGGTTTGATTAATTGAAACATAAACTAAACTTTACTACGTTAAATAATAATATAAAAAATGGTTTCACTTGAATGACATAGTGGGTGCATGAATCAACCGATAGTGGATGTACTGTACAATCCCTGTGGATCACTAGACATGTTCGAGAAGCGTGTCACATGCGCATCTTGGTTTTGCCAAACATTTCTCATAGGGATCGATGAGCGTCAGATGTGTCAAATGACACCACCACCGATGTAGTGTCACTTGAGCTAAAGCTATCAAGAGAGACGATCATCGCAAGACAACATTGTGGCACTGGTGTGTGTGTGTGTGCGTGTCGGTGCACCAGTGGCTATATTTAGTTCGTCCACCAAGACAGTGTCCTTATCGTAGACAAAAGCACGATGTTTGCTAGTGAATGAGATGATCAGCCAATGTGAGGTTCGCGCTTCCTAGGTACGTACTTTTTTCCTCAAGATCTCTCACTTCGTCCAGTTTCTGCCAGTGTAAGACAAAATCCAACCAAGAGAACTCATTTGGTCATGTGTGAATTGGAGAGTTTGTCCTTTTGAGATTGACCAAATTTGTAGGAAACGTATAGTTATGGTTACAGATGGAGACAGCGCTCAATCGATCGATGAAAGATATGCTAATGAACTTGCAAACAAGTCTCATTCGGAGTTTTGTGATTTGTGAACTTGTAAATCCACACCATTTCCTGACCTTATTTGATGAACTTGCATCTTTTTTTTAATTTTACATTGCACACATGACCACTTTACACACTGCTAAATTTATAAAAGATCTATTGTAAAGCAGTTTATTAAATAGATTTTAGTTTAGTTTAAAACAACGTATTTTGAATTGTTGTGAATGTCAGGCAAAACTTAAGTGACTGTTTGTCCTTTTATTATCCATATAATCAAAGGTGTTAGTAAAATTCATAATTTTTGATTAACAAATCAAAACAAGAGAGAGAGAGAGAGAGAAAGAGAAAGAGAAAGAGAGAGAGAGAGAAAAGATACCCGAGAGTGTACGTGAGAACGACTGTCTTAAAAGCGTATACGAGAATGTAGAAGAATAAATAATAAGAAGGAAGAGCTGAGTTCTCGCCTATGAGCAGGGCGAGAGAAGTGTGGCTTGCTCGAGTTTCAATGGCCCGATTCTCGGACTTCTTTGAACCCTGGGACCCAAAGTCTCATCCAATTATTCGTTCCTCAAAAGGATCCTTTTTGTAAAGTTTCAGTTTTTTGTGCCCGGGAAGAATCTTAGAATTTTTGTGAGGACGGACGGACAGAAACTTGAGATATTAATAGCAGGACTTTTGCAGCAAAGCTGCCTCTCGTCCTGCTAAAAACGGTATGGGTGAAAAATATGAATTGAGAAAGACGTCAGCGGAATTGAGTTAAATGCCACCCACTCATCTAAAGTGTTGAACTTGACTTATAGAGCATAGATGGGGAAAATTCTTCTGCTTTTGATCTGTCAGTGACATTGTACGTCACCCCATATACGCGATCACCCGATTTGTAGCGTGTTCTACAAGTCAGGTGCGGTACTGACACTGCATCCACACTGTCGTGTCAATCTGGTACTGAAGTAGAATAACTGGCATTGAACCAGACGACTACGCCATTGTGCTTCGTCATTACTTCCCCAAAACTATGATGATGATGCCAATGTCTACACACCGATTAGGTTTCGTTCATATCAATCATCAATGAGCAAAAACAAGTCTTGCTGTCAGAAAGTCAATCAATTCCCCCTTATAAATCACCTTATATTGAGACACAATGCTATTTTGGTCAAATCGCAACAAAGATATTGATGCCAATGATGTGTTTCGGATACTGATTGGACCGTCATCCCTGAAAAGGCCCATGTCCGAGAACACGAGTTTATGACATGTCACATGTGGCAACAAATATAAACAGCTTAATCTTATTAAACCTTAATTAGTAATTTTCCGTAATTACAAATTTTCGAAAGGTTAAAGACAAAAAGTGCTAAAATTTTAAACCCAACCCACAGCCGTTTTAAAAATAAATGTTTTGATAAAATTACAATATTTTTGTAAATTTTGGCTTTAAAGTTTGGATTAATTAATTTATACAATTTATAAATTGATAAGTCTATGATAAGAAGATATTAGACATTTAATTTTTCAAACCCAATAGAGATAACCAGTCAAAGTTTGACAATTAAGTTTTGTCTCTGCAAGGTGTTAATTGTTTCTTAACACAATTTAATTCAACACTAAAAGTTTAATATTATTAAAAACGTAACAATTAATTAACAGTTGTTTGAATGTTGGCCAGAAAAATAAGTGATTACGACGTAAGTTGGTTCGAATTGAATATAGCAACATGTTTTTTATTCACAAGAAAAGCAAGGCTAAAAAGAGCGCACAAAAGAGCAAGACACAGCTCAAGAGTAGCAAAACACAACTCAAGAGTAGCAAGTCACATCTGAAGACAACAAAATCGCATCTCAAGACAACCAAATCGCATCTCAACACTAGTAAATCGTTGCTTAAAAGTAAACGATCAACGAGTAAATTGCACAAAATACTCAACTCCAACTCGGCCAAGAAACTTTCACTTACAGGAAAGACTACTAGCAGCATCAAGAGCTCAGCTTCTGCACTTTCGGCTAAAAAGTCTCATATTCCTAAAACATTTGGTATTTTCTTTTATCTTGAATTGTTTTAATAATACAAATAATATTTTTTAGTACCTCATGGAAAGAGTTTATATCCAAAGGTAACTTATTTCGAGCTTTTACAATAAATTTTTGTTAATAAATTTTGTTAAGCATGCACTTAAAAGTATGAAAGGGTCGTCTAAATCAATTGGTGGTGGTAAGGGCAAGTCACATTTTGTCCCTAAATCGCACCGTAAGCAATTTTTGGATAAATTCATCTATATCGAATTAATATCACTTTTGTGTTTCACAGTTGGCAGTAAAAGTACTAAGTCATTTACCAAAAGTAAAAGTGCGTCTAAGTTTGGCACCAAATCGTTGAGCATGAAGAAGAGCATGTCTAAGTCATTGATAAAAAGTGCTTCTAAACTTGGTTCAAAAAGTGGTTTGAAAAGCTTGTCGAAAGTGGATTCAAAACGAAGCCTGTCGCAAATGTGTTCAGCTAGTGGCGCTGGTAGCAGCACTAGTTCTAGCGCCAGTACTCTCAACTCGTCATCAGCAAATTCTTCAGCTAGTTCGACCAGTGCCAGTTCTTTTGGTGGAAGTTCAGCGGCATCCAGCATGAGCACAACCAATTCCAAGTCACTGAGAAAAAGCTCGGTAGCATCAAGCCTGAGCTCAATAAAATCAAAGTCTATGAAAATGAAAAAGAAATCAAGTATCGGTTCCCTAAAAAAAGGTTCGACTGAATCAAATTCCAGTTTATCTAAAAGAACCAAGAGTGGAACTTTGACAGGAGTAACACTAAGTAAGAGTGCTAAGCCAACTTTACATAAAAGTGGTGAGTTCTTGTTTTTATTCGATCCCTATGATACTCAACTTGTAGAATAGGTACGGGTGAAGACGAGTGGGAGTACGTGTATGTATGGAAGATAGAAGGCGAACTCGACAACCAGCACGTTGTCTTAGAGAGTCCTCAAGAAATGGCCAATCGATTTGGTCTCAACCAAGCTTCAAGCAACGCTGAAAGTAGTACCCCAGCCACAGTTACCCATGCTGTAGCTTTCTCAGCACCGCCCACTCAAACCCAAACAAGTTACAGTACTACTGCTGTTTCGCCTGCGATTCAGAGTTCTGCAATGCAACAGCAATCACAACACCTGGCTCAACCTATCTCTTCCCAGGCAAGCAAAGGCTCTTTTAGTGTAGCCCAATCGAGCTTATTATCTTCACAAGCAAGTCAGGGTTCATCGAGTATAGCCCAACCAGGTTCATTTTCTTCACAAGCCAGTAAAGGCTCATCGAGTGTGGCCCAACCAAGCTTATTATCCTCACAAGCGAGTCAGGGATCATCTAGTGTAGCTCAACCGAGCTCATTCTCTTCCCAGGCAAGCAAAGGCTCATCGAGTGTAGCCCAACCGGGTTTATTCTCTTCACAAACCAGTAAAGGTTCATCGAGTGTAGCTCAATCAAGCTTATTATCCTCACAAGCAAGTCAGGGATCATCTAGTGTGGTTCAGCCTAGCTCATTCTCTTCTCAGGCAAGTCAAGGTTCCTCGAGTGTAGCTCAACCGGGTTCATTCTCTTCTCAAACCAGTAAAGACTCATCGAGTATGGCACAATCGAGCTTATCATGCTCACAAGCAAGTCAGGGTTTATCAAGTGTAGCTCAACCAAGCTCATTAGCGGTGGCGCAACCAGCTTCCTCATTTGCTTCACAAGCTACTCAAAGCTCAATGGCCGTATCTCAACCAAGCTCATCCGTTGTTTCGAAACCAGCCGAAAGTACATCGATGGCGTCACAATCATACAGCAAAAGTTTGTCAGTTTCGCAATCTATTCAGAATTCTGGAATTGGAGCCCCACAGACTATTCCAAGCTCTTCAATTGCTGAAGTTAAGCCTAGCTCATGTGTTTCTCAAGCCATCTCATCTGGAATACCTCAAACAGTGACCCTCCAGTCGAATGTAAATCCAGCGGTTGAGTCACACATGGTGCAAACCACCACTACACAAACCGTTCCAGGGATGGCACAAGGAATAGCTCCGTTTCTTATGCAATCAGTTCAAGCTTCAACCGAAACAGATGCCAATATGAATACCACTGGCATTATTCTTGCAGTGCCAATGGCGTTGACAACCGAACAAATGATTCCCGCCATAACCGTGCAACAAGCCGATCAAATAGTACCAGCCATAACCGTGCAACAAGCCGAACAAATAATTCCTGCCATAACTGTCCAGCAAGCTGATCCAGTCAGCAACCAGTCTAATTCCACAGCTAATTGACAAAACGAACTATACTTCAACATGTCATACAATCGCATTAATTAGATATTAAGCTTACAAATGCAATTGTCTAGGTGATATAAATAAAACGTAATTTGCACAAATTTGGTTTGAGTTTAGTGACATGTCAAATCAACCACCGCCACCACCTCCCCCTCCGCCTCCACCCCCACCATATAAATGGAATGGAAAACCTTTTGGATCGCAATCCAAGTCAAAAACTGGCCAAGCGGGATCAAAGATTCCATCAACTCTCGAGGAACTTATTTCCCACAAATCAAACGGTAAACTTTCAAAGCAAAACAGAACGCGATTATATAGATATGAATTTCAGAAGCTGCCCAAAATATGTATCTTAAATGGTTGCATGAAATTGCGGACAAAGAAAAATACGACAATTCTGGTCGTATTGAATCAAAAGATACAAGCAAGTCCCGAGATAATAAAACCAAGAAAAAGAAACTGAGTCGCTTAGGAAAGTTTATAAAGAAAAAAGTTACCAGTGCAGTCGATTCGTGGAAGGAAAAGTTGGAAAAGATGGAGAATCGGTTGAAGAGTTCATTAAACCGAAAATCTAGCAAAATGGCAGATCAAGACAAAGGCCCAACTCTCTCTCGACAAGCAGCATCATCTTGCCCTGTGCCTCTTCCGCCACCACCTCCCTCACCTCTCTCACCTCCCTCACCTCCTCCACCTCCGCCATCCTCTCCCCCACCTGGACTATTTCAACCTCCTTTCTCGGCATCTCAGCCTTATTCACCTCAACGTTCGACAATTCAAAATTCAACACCTCAGCGAGCTCCAAACCTGTCTTTACAGGATGAGCTCAGAATGGTTCTAGAAGCCAAAAAAGCAGCAGGAAAAAGTGGAATTCCGCAGACACAAATCAACCAGGTTAGACCAAGAAGAGCACAAACAACACCTCCAGACTTAATGGATGAGCTCGCAGCGACACTACATTCTCGGCGAAGACGATTTGGTAGTGATGAAGAAGTCAACTCATCCACCCCTCAAACATCATTGGCAACGACAACATACACTCAACCAAATCAAGCAACTCCTGTTAGCACCTTTCAAGAAGAGATTTTAAAAGCCCAAGCTCGACTCAAGAAACGAACGGACACTAATGTACTAGACCAGAAGCACAGTAAGCAACCTATCATAGAGAGAAATCACTCGCCTCTCTCTCGAATGATAGGCACCATTCCTATGATCAATCAACCCAAAGAGAGAGACGAGCTTGATACATGGGAAACATCATCCTCTGTCGACATGCCTTCAACTCAACTACCACAAACTTATACTATTCCAAATCAACCACCACAGGCTTATACGGGCCCAAATCAGCTACAAGCAACTTTTGCTGTTCCAAATCAACCACAAGCGTCTTTTGCTGTTCTAAATCAGCCACCGCTGACTTTTGCTGTTCCAAATCAGCCACAAGCTATTTTTGCGGTTCCCAATCAGCCATTACTGACTTTTGGTGTTCCAAATCAGCCACAAGCGATTTTTGCTCTTCAAAATCAACCACAAGCAACTTTTGTTGTTCCAAATCAGCCACAAGCAACTTTTGCTGATCCAAATCAGCCACCACTGTCCAACTCACAAACACCGTTAGAAGCAGTGCACCTGGCCCAACCTCAAAGTCAGCCAATTCCTATAGTTTCCAATAGACAGCCAAATCAAGCTGGCCAATGCCTAGAGGACGAAATAAGGCAAAAATTCTCTATGGCCAATCGAGGCTTAAAACCAACTTCACCTAGAGAAAAACCTCCTCTTCCACCCAAGCCGCAATCCCTGATCCAGAGAAGAGATCAAACAAACGAAAAGGTAAACTAGAACTTTAAACAAACAAAACAATGATTGATTTATTTTTTGAAGAATACTTCGGTGTCATCACCACCTAAACTAGCTCAGTCGCCAAAGCAATTTCCCGAGTCGATCGACGATTACGAGTCCATTGAGTCTACTCCATCGGAAAGTTCGAAATTCCAAGAAATAGACAATACTCCTTCTATGAATGTTCAAAAGAGACGTTCGAGAGGTAAGATTCGTAAGAAAAGACAGCCCAAACGTAGCTGGACCGAAGCAAGAAGAGCAGCCAATCAAAAGTAATAACCTTGAGCTTGAACTTCACTATTATAACATTTGTAAGAATGAACAATGAAGTGAAGTGAATGAGAATTTTTGTCAGGGAAGATATCACCAGAAAGTCCAGACAGGCGTTTGAACTCTTTCATTTTTAAAATAATAAAACTTGTTTAAGTAATATAATAAATTATTACACATAAAATATTATTAAAATTAATAAAATCATGTTCTAAGAATTATAATAAATTAAAATAACAAACTAGATGGATGGAAGAAAACTTGAATGAAAAAGATTGACGAGACATATGATCACAAGTGATTCAATTGCATTGGCGGCTGCGGGTGACAACTACTTTACAATATATATCAATTATAAAAAATAGAATATAATCAAATTAACAACAATGATAGAGATTCTTTGGTTATGATAAACTAATTCAGAATTTTTAAAAATAAAAGAAATCCATACAAAAAGGCTGATCACGGTATCGATTAAATTCGATCAAGTGTTGTCGTCACTATGCATTGATAGAGGTGACACCATTAGTCTTCACAAGTGGCTTGGTTGGCAAAAAGCCGAAAGTCTGCCATACAGGTGATGCCACGTAGATGACATATCGCCGCCACAAAGACAAATATGTGGAACAGTTGGTGAGAGTGGAACTGTAATTTGTCTTTTAGTCTAGACTTAAACAAATTACCAAAATATACTTACATAGAAATCAAACTTTCCTGGGTAGAAACGTTCCGGAATGCGAAGAGCATAGATAATGACACCCATAATGTAGAATGTTGCCATGAGAAAAAGAAAGTAAATCGAGCTTTGAAATGATGCCTGAAGGGAGCCTTTGAGATGCGATAGGTCTTCGTCAGACATGTACCAGTGAATGGCAGGAATAAAACTTGAAAAGGCATATGCAGTAAAAACCGATGCCCGCACGGCTCGATAGTGAACATCGGAGAACTTGTCCCAGAATGAGACTATTAAAGAGGCGGCACACAGTACCACTGTGAGGCATGTGTAGAAGACTTGTGTGTAAAAGGAACAATAAAAGCCATAGTAAAGACAAGGCACGATCGATCCAGCAATCAAAAGAGAGATACCACAGTAATCAAGCCTGTCGAGAAGAAGATACAACTTAATATTCAAATGCTAAATTGTAGTCAATCTTACTTGGTGAAAAACATGCAGACTCGGTGTGAGTGGCAAGAGAGTGTGTGATAGCAGGTGGAGAAGCCTAGGCACATAATTGCAGTAGCTAAGAAGATGCCCAACATCATTTGGTCCACCAATGGCACCGAGGCATATTGAGTACAAACAAAGAGATAAACCGCGAGAAAGACAAATACGATACAGCCAACGCCATGGGTCCAAATGTTAAGTGTTTCCGTGTGTAAACGAAAGATTGACCAGAAGCACGCGGTAAACGAAGCTAATTCAGGACGATGGCCAGAATGAAGGTAATCATTGTCCTGCAACCACTGCGGAAGTGCATTAAAGTGGCAAACCTAAAGCACAAAACGCCATTAGCGATGAGTCTAACCACAGTAATTATCTTACATTCCATGCATTGTGAATCATGTGACGCATGGTCTGTACGTCCATATTAGCGAGTGTCTTGTTGACATCGAGCACCTTCATGATTGTGTTGCTGGGCACTTGTCGGTGACGAATCGAGGGCACCAGGTTGGCGTTATCATCGGTCACCATCGTCAGCTCTTGAATCTCCGAGCCAGAAGAACTTGCTGATGAGTTTGGAGGCATTTTGAGAACTTTCACAACAACTCGAATGACCAAGTTAAACTTTTGCAGACTTTTCTATAAAAATATTTAATAAAATTACTGTTAGCTAAATCAATTATTTGGCTGCTCGATCAAACGCTTCATTGGCTAACCTACTGTGCTCAAATGATTCAGAGCACATCGAGAAGTGATAAAATGAAACAAGTGAAAATCACTAGTGACACAATTGAAGATGACAGTGTGAGAGCGTAAGCTTTTAAAAAAATTTCCCTCGTGAGAGTGAAGCGAATGGCGAATCGCCAGTTGCGCCTCTATACAGCTGCACTATCACTGCCAAAGCAACGTAGCCGAAACCGGCAAATCTCAGAGAAGGATGCAAGTTGACTGTGTTTTCATCACAAGCAACTAAATTTAGGGACAAGAGGTACTACCAGATGAGCACTGGTGACGATGTCTTGGCTGCCAGAGACCCAGTCTGGCCTTGATGCTTTCTACTGAGCTGACAAGCTATTGAAGTGTATAGATACTACAATGGCAGGATTTTGGCATAACGATAAACAACAACACAGTTAGAGAGTAAATACGAGCTTAGAGGGCAAGAAGGGAAAGTAATCTAGCGAATGTGTTGAGATAAATGCAAAGAGGTCAGCAAGCGAGTGAACCGCGATGCGACTAGCTCGCACAGCTGCCACTTTGTGAGTGAATAGTGAGAGACCACTGATCTCGAGTTTGCTTCTGCAACCCGTCCCCCACCATTAGTCAAAACGGGTTTTACTAGTCAAGAATACATTCACGGTCTGCCTCTCTACAACATGCTCGCGGCTATCGAAAGGAAGGAGGAAGTTTGAGCAAAGAGTCTGATCGACAATCCTCCCGTCCCAAACGATCAGATCCAAACAAGCGAGACGTGAGAGAAATGAAAGTAATAGCATCACCTTGTCCGCGACACGCTGACCTCGAACTTATGGGATCCTAATCTTTGAGAAAACCAAGAGCTAAGTCAAGGTCGGAGTAATAAATCGAGTAGGATAGCCTCACACCACGCTGCCAGGAAGGATATCACGCGCGGTGATTGCCTGGAATGTCTCATGTGATACACCACGCGCCACCCGCACAACGCGATTCCTGCTTCATCAACATAACAACAGTTATCTAACTCTAATACTTACTAACAATATTTCAATGAATGCTTGATGAGTCAAATATGACCGTTCATAACCTTTAACATTCACTCATCGATTTAATCAAATCTAACGAAATGTCAAAGAGTCAATAACCTCAATTGAAAATAAGACAAGTATACTCTTCAAAAGGTATCAAATCCAATAATTTAAAAATATAGTTAAAACACAGTTAAATGAACAACAACCAAATGACTAGAAAAGAGATTAATATATAAAGTATATATATATATAAATAATCGGATGGTGTCCGTTGATGGCAATGTGACGTAATTGTTTAGCCATTTGTATAACTTCCCCAAACTGGCAGACGTCACCACACACAACGCATTTCTAGCCTGCAGGCAACTTGTTCAATCTCAGTGTCTTTACAGACAACACATTGAACGAAGACGACCTCGAACTAGACACTTCGCGTACAGCATCCACACCAACAGGTAACGACCAATACACTTGACGTCACTATCATTGTAAACAATGTATTCACTCACCGCAAACAATCAACATATTGGCTAAATTTCCCCTTTTTACAGATCAAGCATTCACCTGACTAATCAATCAACTTGAAAATTCAATGTATATAAAAGTTAAAAAACATCTTGAATAATAAATAAAATCCGTCAATTTTAAAATAGCGTTAATAAATACAGTATTCCCTCATACTTTCGCTCTTCAATAGTTTCACATGTCATATGTGAAATGTCCCAAAAGCACTGTGAGA
>WURS02077322.1:0-10283 GCA_011762765.2 Rhinocypha anisoptera | reverse complement strand
GTTCTAGAGGGGGAAGCCAATTGAAACACTCATGCATTCATCTGTTACTCAATTTCAGTCTGGCACAATATTTTCACGAGTTCCAAGGGAGCTGTTGAATTTTATACTTGTCATTTTTAACACTTTCGCTGCTGAGCCATAAATTCAATTCATTCCATAGAACGCTGATGATTTTTGGCACATCTCATGACGTAAAAATTTAAAAATCTGTAATACATAAAAACATTTCACTTGCATAGCTGAAAACATGTACATAAGAATGCTGTAAGATGTGAGTAATGTACTATGAAAAAAAAAGACACTAATTTTTAAAATTTTAATTTTTTATTAGAATATATTTGGTGACTTAACTACACTGTGTAGTGACTCTTCTAATATTTTATAAACAATGCAGAGATGACATTTTTGGAAAAGTAAACAACATGAAATTTTGTAATTTTAATAATTATCATTTACTTTTGGTATTATTCATGGTTGAGTATTATCATTGGTGTTTTGATAAAAAATGCAATGGTAAGTTTTTTCTTAAACTCTAATTATTTATGAGGTTGTGGCGTAATTTTTAACTTGTTCACATCCCTGTGTAGTCGTTTTTTCGTTAAAGAATCGGTGAATACTTCACGGACATTCCACCGGTTAGGGTATTCTGCTACCTGGTGGAAATTCCGTCAAAAATTCACCAATACCATACACCTGGAAAGCAAATCCTGAGCTATGCCACAAAACGAGTCGACAGCACCCGTATTTCTCGTCGCAACCGATTACACAACGCATTATATCACCACGGGTGGGGTCAAACCTGCCTCCCTGGGGTGTGAGATAGGAGTCGCCCGATCATCTTCGTTCGCTCGATGATGGTGTATTGTTTTTAAGTGAAAAAGGCGTGTTTGAATTGGAATGCAAATGAGTGGTACTGCCTTTATGAGGAGTATTTACAAGGAGTTCAGCATATTAGAGTTGACAAGTAATAGATTGAGGCACTCAAGTAATCCCTTTGAAGTGAGGGGTGGAGAATTTTCTTATTTTCGTGTAAAGAAGGATATTGCGAGATATTTGTGAGAAGTTTTGGAACCAGCATTAAGAAAAAAAGACGTGCTTCTGGATTAAGTTTACAAACTCAGGTGAGTATTTCGCTTCTTTGCTAGCTAGGAGGTATATAATTTCCTCTTATTCGGTAGGACTTTACTTTTAGGCGTGATTTGCATAATTACATGATATATTATAGGCGAGAAAACCAAATCATGTACAAACCTTAACTTAAAGTACTTCAGAATTTTGAATTGTAAAATATATCATACTACCTATACTGCGTGTGCATAGATGATTACGTATAAAAATGTGTGTTACAAATTACATTTGCTTTAAGTTATCTGTATCATGCTCATCGTATTTGATATGCACTATATTACTTCAAATGCAATTTATCATAGAAAGATTTTTCAGAATGCCAGGTCTTGATATAGAAATGGAAGAGTGTTAGAATGGAGAATACGGTTTTACAAGGAGAAATGATAGCACTCGCTATGAGATACCAAAAATATATCATTATTAGATATTTTACATAGGGCAAATGGTGTCACCAAGCAAATCCAGTTTTTGAAGTGATAACTCAGGATTGTGTCGAGGTATAGCCACAGTCAAAAGAACTTGACTGTAGTGGAACTATTATTAAGTATTAAAATGGAGAACCTTCATTATGAAAGTTGAATAATATACTCTATGTGATGCAAGGCTATTTACAATACACGAAGAATAGGGTTTCTTGATTGTTCCATGAAAAGTGAATTGACGCCCCATGCCGCAATAAATTGAAATATGGCAAATGGGAATTAAACCCTCATTAATAATTATTAAACCGGTATTACATTTTACTGTAATTAAAACAAATTATATTACATATTAAACATATATAATGATTTTTGTTACTTATTTACCGTTGGATAAATATGAGTAACCTACATTTATATAATTATGTAATTCCGAAATGTTCAGCCAAAATTCCCGCAATGTTGCTTGCTCTATGGTCTTCAACTGTTTTTATGTGGAAAGCCGCCATGATTCATTGCTATCTGTGAAGTTTCCCGCCACCGGTTGTACTGTTCAGAACTGGTCAGGTACTCAAGTACTGGTTTCAGAATAGCAGCCATCTTGATGGGACAATTGTTTGAAGCGATCGTTACGCAAAAGTTCTAAGCATATCGATCTCGAGTATTTTTACGAGGTAAGCATAATTGTCTACTTGTTAATACTGATTTGCATATCTCGGATATATTTTTACTGTAGATGGCACGAATGGTAGTTTTCTCGTGCGAATAGTAGTTTCAGTAATAACAAAATGTTGACGTGCCTTTATCGAAACAAACAAGTTACTTTAATTTTCCCTATTTATTTTTCTGCTTAATTATCAGTTTTTGTAACAAGCTTTAGTTTTTATTCGAACTAGTCTACATAGGGGTCGTTATATGGCATTTTCCTCTCCTCGATATGTATTGTATTACTACTACAAGCTTTAATTGTATCGTACATGATATGCAATTCAGTATTTAAGATTGTAAATCGTTAAATGATAGCGTAGATCGTCCGGCACAAGCTCAGTAACGTTTTCATAAGATTCATTAGCTTTTTGCAAAACCACTATCGAAAAATTATTCGAGATCTTGCATCACAAATTCCTAGTATTCGTCCATTTTAAATTCTTTCAGCCCACCTGCTAGAGCTTGATAAAATGTGTCATAATTCTTAAAAACACCTTTATATTGAACCAAATTTATAGGATTGTTTAAAATCTTAATTGACACAGAGACTTGTGTTAATGGTTATACGTTGCATTCCATTATAAGCTTGAACACAGCTAGCACTTGTTCAACTTACTAATGCAATACAGGAGATAATATATTTTTATGTTATTAGACATATTGACCACAACTGGGAATGGTATATATTAAATTTCATGCCGCTAGTCTATTTAATTACGTTCCTCCAATCTTTATTTTTCTAGTCAATGGAGACGAATGACAATGTTGTGGACATCGGCGAATTGATATATTCAAGGCAGCGCGAAGTTTTGGGACACGAAATCATAAAAAAGTTGAAGACGTGCAGAGTCCTCATCTTTGGGATAAAAGGTTTAGGGGTTGAAATAGCTAAAAATCTGATTCTGTCCGGCGTTCGAGGCGTCACCATACGCGACTGCGAAACATGCGATGGTGGGGATCTATCATCGCAAGTAAGTAGACTTTCACCACTATTAGGTTATTTTCTATTTAAGTATGTTTGATATTTTCCAGTATGAGGTTATATCTTTTGTGTGTTACTGTCTCCACATCTGATATTGGAAAAGTAGTAGCATCATGATTTAATGAATTTCATTTGTGAAAAAATACTAATTTGTATCAGCCATGGTTTATTGCCAACCTCATTTAGTTAAAGCTCCTCTTGGGGAATGGATATATCTTTCTAAATTCATTTGGTGACAATGTTTATAAATGTAGAATTGAGTGATTATATAAAAAAATGGTAAAATTTCAGGGAGATAAATCGTAAGTGACATGATCAAGAATTGTTCAGTTCTTGAGAAATTAGTCTTAGGTGAAAGAGCAGAATAGGAATTCTGGGACTCAAGTCCTAAGTGGGGATTTCGATTCCCCTGAGCCTTCCCGGCTAAACCCAAGAATAGCAGCAAGAAGAGAAAAATATTTTCCTTATTCAAAGTTAATGGTAATCCTCTCACCTTAGTTGTTAAAAGTGATTTTTGGTGATATGTATAAAGAGTGTAATATGTTTAATGTTATAAGATAAAGTATTTGAGCATTTTTATATAAAAACAAATGTCAACAAACTTGTTTACATTTTTTTAGTACTTAGAACTTGAAAAATAGCATAGATATATGTATATCAGTAAATGACTTTTTTTATCAGTTAACAATCAGTTTTTATAAGTGATATGTTTTTTACTTTGCCCATAATTCCCACATAAACAAGTTTTTGATGTTTCATTTCAATACTGGTACGTTGGCTTACATTTTATCTTATTTTTTTTCTTTCAGTGTTTCCTACGGGAAAGCGATTTAGGAAATAATAGAGCCCAGGCTTGTGTAAAAAGACTAGCAGTCTTAAACAGCAAATCCAGAGTGTCGGCCTATGACGGGCCACTCCGCGAAGACATACTAAAGAAATTTCAGGTATATTACCTTTCCCAATCTTTGCCAGTAGATAAAAGAGATGTAATAAAGTCAGAGGACAAAATGTGGGAGTTAGAAAATTTCTCACGACGATTTTAAACAAAAGCCAAGATTTCCTGAAATTTAAGACAAAAGAGATACAATTTAAAGTCAGGATAAAATTAAGCCTTATTAAAAATGTCAAATTTTTCCATGCTATGTACTTGATTTATGCTTACTGCTTGTCCTTTTCAATGCATGTGTCAGAATAGCTTACACTATTTTCTTCATATAAAAGAATTAAAAGGTGTAAAATTGTTAAGTTGTTTCAGGTCTTGGTGAAGATTCCCAGAGCATTCATTAATGTATTTGTATGTTGATTTCTGTCACCCTGTCCAGTAATAGGGGTTTGTTATTCGACATCATGTGCCTCATGTCACCAAGTCTCTTAGAAGCCTGGGGAATCTGAGGTTTGTTATCATGTGCTGTGGTATTTTACCATTTGCTATAAAAATCAGATGTTTTATTTCATTCATATGATTAATTATATTGAAGTTCTTCATCTGCATTTGTTGATTAAAACAACAAAAATGTTGCAAGCTCTCCTGTAGTCATAAAACCATAAACCTGTATGTAACCGTTGTATTGTTTGAGAATAAGGGGTTAAAGTAAGGTAAATGTTAAAACCCCCATAGAAATGTATCAAAAGTTTGTAGAAATTTATTATTGCAATACGAGGGGAGAATTCCTGTAAATTCTCTTATATTTTTGTGCCAAATTATATCTTGGGTCAAGATTCTTACAGGGGTGGGACACTCCTTGCTTGAGAAAAGAGTGACTGGAGTCTCGATACTTAAACCACTGACACAGTCATGAAAACATCCAGAAGATTCCCTGAATGTGTTACAATCAATGAAGACTGGCCTCAATAATTGATACCAATTCAAAGGTTCTTAGTCACGAAGGATATCCTTTTTTGTTCGTGTTACCCAACTTAAGTGTACTGATTCATAGTGATTTTAAATAATAGTCATGTGCTAACTTTGGCATCCATGCTATGTTGCAGTTGAGTGTTGTAAATGTTATGCGTTGGTTCTTTGTATTATATTCTCAATAGAGATGCCTGGTCTTAAGCAATGTGTATTAGCTAAGACTAAATATTACTATAGACTGCCATTGCCAAAAACAAATTATTTTGACATACAGTAGAAGTCCGCTATAACGAGAGCTGATAAATGATGAGAAATCTCTCATTATAACGCACACTCGTTATAACCGATGGTCCTTTAAATTCACCTCTTTCGGCATTTATAACGACTCCAAAATGGGCGAAAATGAGCCCTGAAGTCGTTGTATCAATCCATCCGCAAATGCATTGAAAAGAGATCGTTTCTTAAAAAAGATTTTAAAATGTGGTCCTGTATGTCCTTCCACGTCAACTGTCGACCCACACGCCGACACAATCGGCCCACTGCTGCAGCCAAATCGACGTCTGACCATCAGGGAGCTTGTTTAACAGTGTGGGATAAGAGTTGGATCTTGTTACGTGATTTTGACAAAAAAAATTGAAGATGTTGCTGCGCAATTTGCGCCACGCCTGATGATGGACGACCAAAAAGCCAATCGCGTCCTGGTTTGTCAGGAACTGCTTGATTTTTTCAGAAGAAGATGAAACCTTCTTCTCAAGGATCATAACAGGTGGTGAATTTAACGGTCCTTGCTCCTTGTGACTGTTTCCTGACCCTTAAACCCAAAAGACCCTTGAAAGGAAGAAGATTTGATACGATCCCTGAGATTAAGGCAAATACGACAAAAGGGGTGAAGGACATCACAAAAGAAGCGTGTCAGGTCTGTTTCAACGAGTGAAAACACCTTTGGGATGAGTGTGTGGGTTAGGGGAGCAGAGTACTTTGAAGGAAACCCAGACATGTTACTTCTAAATAAGGTACATTTTGTTTTAAGACGTCGGTTCACATATTTTTTGAACAGACCTCGTATGTCAAGAATCGGTAGTAACTTTGGCAATGTTTTGTGAACAATCATAGATAATGTATTGCCTGCGGTTAACCATTACGATTCCATAAATAAGAGGAGGGTAGAGAGATTGGCCGTCCTGCCAAGGGCAACACAGACAAATGGGCTTTTCCTGCATTTTCTACAAGTCTAGCTAGTAGCTCCATATGTTCTTTTATTCCGATCGGCTGTAAGGACAAAATAGCACCATGAAATGACAGAATGGAACATAGATTCCAAGATAAGTTGTTCAGTCATTCCCCAGGAAAGTCTCTGGCATAAAACCACAAATTTTTCTCTTGTAAAGCCACCACAAAGTCTCTCGTAAAGCCTTCCATACAATGTAGATTCGTGAGACATGACAATGTAATGAATGTTCCAATCCTGCGATATATGCAACCCGAACACCAACCATGGAAAAATCTACTCGCTATAGAGATAGCACAGATATGAACACTCGTAATAACCGGCGGAACTCCCTATGTTTTAACACGTGGACCAACCAAAGCAAAACGATCACTCGCTATAGCGATAATCTTGTTATAAGTCATACTCGCTATAGCGGACTTCTACCGTACTTCTGAACCTCCTCTTTGCATTCAAGTGTCAATTGAAATTAAAGCTGCAGGCCTACTCGACTCTAAACATAATCTTGGTCACTCCTCATCTAGGTCAAGCAAAGCCGAGAATAGATATCAGATTACATTTCTAAAAAATTCAGGTGTAGGAGAGGAAAATTATGAGGTTTACCAGGCAAAAAATATGATGCATTTTAAAGTGAACTCTTAATGGCGACTTAATTTTTGTCCTTGCATTGGCATGCTTTCTGCTTTGCCAATTTAAAATTGATAGCCTAAATAAGATTTCACCCATTGACTTATTTTCATAATCCGAAAAAATTCCATCCTTTCTCTTTCATTTGCTGACAGAGGTTACTGTAACAGTAATTGTGTTGATGGATGTAGAAAAATGGCAGTGATTTAACTGTATTACCATTTCTTTCATTTGATTTGAAATACTACGACTGACATAGGACACTTTTAAAACTATCAGAAACACAAATGAGTGCTTTAAGTTAGTTTAAGAAACTGGTGACATTTGTTATTTAAAAATAACACCATAAGAAAATACTTTTATATTTTCTATGGTATCAAGTTAAACCTCTTGATATATAATTATTGATAAATAACATTATGTGGTTGTATATTTCACTACAATGGTTATGAAATGCACAACAGTGGTCTATTATTTACCTAATTGAATTTTGATTGCTCTTCTAATGAAAGTTTAGTGGCCTATTTTTCCTGTGTGCCTCTACTTAGTGCTTGGCCATTCTTTTTCCTTGTATGTAGGTATAGAGTCTAGAAACTATATGATGGAAAAAAGTATTTGGTGAGGGTTACCAAGTACGGTAGAAATTCTGGAATTTTTTTAACCCTTAAAGAGAGATGAGTAGTTGAGTAGATGAAATTTTTTAACAGATCTTCAAGGATGCCCATGTTTTTGAAAAAAGAGGTAAAGAAGAGATAAGTGTGTATGGTGGTTAAATGGTATGGTTTTGAAACTAGGGTCATTGAGAAAGGAGAAGTAATGCAGGTTTTTCGAATTGGGTTATGTGGTTAACGTTTAGCACAATGGGTAAATAAGCAGATTATACACTCCTCAGCAACCGATCATTGGATTGAAGTACTGACGATAATGAAACTCCCCAGCAAGAGTAGTGTTGTAAAAAAAGTTAATTGATGATCATGTTCATTATCTTTGACCATGTGAAATTTGAGTGAAACTAAGTCAAATGTGACCCAAAAATATTTGTTGCATTATCTTCCTGATGAATGTACTTTTATTGAACCAATCTGTAGGAAAATTTCAGAATCTTCCCTCAATTCTTGTCAAGGATTGTCTCATTACCAATATCTTTCCCAAGCATTAAGCCCAGTTAAGGTCATCTTTTTTTTCATTTTCATCTATCCCTTTTGTCATGATATAATCCCAGAGTTTCCAAGGCACACTATTGTTTTACCAGAAGCTTTCTCTCACATTGATTGGCACATTGCAAACAATGATATGACAATGATTATGTATCAAAATCCCTTCCTTGTCCCCAGGTGTTTTAAAAAAAATATTGGTTTCACTTTCTCTTTATGATTTTTTGAATCCAGGTGGTCATCCTTACTGAAAATATACTCAGTGTTCAACTGTCTATATCAGAACTTACTCATAAGCTTGGCATTCCAATTGTGATTGCTGACACAAAAGGCCTTCATGGGCAAGTATTTTGTGATTTTGGGGAGGAGTTTGAGGTCACCGAGCAAAATGGAGAATTTCCTTTGTCTGCAGTGATAGTAGACATTTCTCAGGTAAGTCCTGTTACAGAGTCTGGTAGCTTTATTCTATTGATATTCAGCATTTTTACATCTAAGTCATAATGACACATTGACTTTATTGCCTAGGATTTGGAGGGAGTTGTAACCTGCTCAGATGACTCTCCACATGGATTTGAAGATGGTGACTATGTCACTTTTACTGAGGTGGAAGGAATGGAAGAGATCAATGGAAGTGAGCCCAAGATAATCAAAGTATTGGGTAAGGAAATGTATGAAATAAAATTATTTCCAAGTTGTATTACGGTCTGAGATTGAGTAGCAGACTATGACTTGAAAATTTAAGACATTTCAGTTTCAATTGTGTACACTATGCATTATGTGATGGTGGCTTCAAGTTCCGAAATAATAGATGTTAGATAATAAAATAATGTTAAGTTACTTTTATATGGATGCATGATGTGTACACTATAAAGTCTTACAAATGGAGCCAAGTTAATGCCCTGTTTAGGGACAACTATAAATACATTGGAAGTGATCTCTTCATTTTTTTCGGGTTCTCTCCACATTTGCCGGCTTCTTGGTGATAACAGTTTTGCTGACGTTGCAGTCAGCATCGGCAAAACTGTTGTCAACATGAAGCTAATAGACGTGGCGAGAACCCAAAAAGAATGCAGAGATCATCTTACCAATGCCATGAAAATCTACAAACCTGCATGCATTGGAAGTTTTCAAAATTGTGAGTAAACCAAATAGGCTAATAATAGTTTGTCTTCCAGAAGGCATGGTAACCAAATATTTACACATTTGGTATTTCCATTTGACATTTGAGGTATGGTCTTCATGTTCATGAGTATGAGAATAAGGGGTCATGGCATAACTTTGCACTCTAGATCCCTTCTGCTTCTACATATCACCCTGCAAGCTGCCGCCACAACCCTTGAGCATGTGGCAGGGGGTTAGCTACCACCAAACATTCACACAAACTTCCAAATTCAAATGTAAGGAGTCATATATTACACTCAGAATGAACCCACTCGCATGCAAAACAAAATAGCAGAACATCATCCACATCATGGAGGATGACTCATCACTGCTCACGACAAGTCTGCATAAAAGAAGCTACAAATGTCGTCTCAAACAGGAGCTCTTCACCTTCTACATTATCAATGTAATTCTTAAAACGTTTTTTCCTTTCGGGTAAATAACCATGATGAGTTGGAATGCCTTGTGCTAAGATACCCCTGGAGCTGTTTGCGGCAGCAATACTGACATCTTAGGGGGGATACACACATCCTATAGGCAAACATAAGATAGTCCTTGCAGTATCTTCCAGTGTAGATTGTGACAATAATACCCCTGTTCCTTTGTCTTTTTATCCTCCCAATGCTACCACATTTTCAGCAAACTGAGTAAATCTAAGTCATAAATAGTGATAATAAAAGAGAAATATAAAGACCATTTCCTTCTTCACAATTCATGACCTTCAATTTGTTTTTGCAGTGTATTGAGTAGGTTCTCTTTCAGAGAGCTATGACCTGGAAGTATTTGTTAAGGATATGTTTGAGGGTTGAAGGGATGTTGCACTGTAGTTAAAAAAAAAATATGTCCTTTAGTCCAGCTCTTTGTTAGTCGGAACATACGAGGGTGGCCTGAAAAGTATCCGACCCAACAAAGATACAAGATTTTTTTTCTGAAATTTTTATTTTATTTTTCAACATAGTCTCCTTGTAACTCTACACACTTCTCCCAGCGATGTTCCCATCTCTGTAACCCGTCCAAAAAG
>WURS02077311.1:0-10284 GCA_011762765.2 Rhinocypha anisoptera | reverse complement strand
AAAAAATATGCAGATCTCAAATTTCCCTCCGCCTCCTCTCATTTGGGTGTTGGCGTGTGTGGGAGAGATAGGGAAGGGAGGAGGGGGAAGGGGGTATAGGCGAATGCACCCCGGCTGGAGGTGATGTTTTTGCCTCGTTGCACCCTGGGTGATGCTCCAGACGAGCAAAAAAGAGACGAGGCCTTAGGAGCACGGGCGTGCGGGCGACGCTTTGGGGGGAGGGGGGCGAAGGGTTGCGATATGAAGTTTACAGGGAGGCGATCTTGAGGAATTCATGGTGAAAAGTGGGCCCTGCGACGAAGGAAGTTGTAAGGGAGGACAAGGATGGATGGTGGCGGGGTCAAGGGAAATGCACGACTAATTTGGAACTTGGGCGGTACCTTGGATGCTGTAAATATGATATCCATGGAGTGGAAAAGAGGACAAAAAAACGTGTGATGGATTGGCAAGCCTTCTTGCGTCAAAGGATCCCCTGCGTTGTGAGGACCCTCTCGCGGAATAAAAGCTTCACCCACGTGTTTATTAACTTGAACTTAAGGAGGTTGGCTCGCGACCGCGTGAGTCAAAATCGCATGCATATTTGGACATGCCTATAAAATAATACTGCCATACATTAAAGTATGCCTATGCTGTCATAAAGAAAAATGTTGACACCAAAGCTGCATAGTAGTCACTGAAAAGTGTTTAAATAAATACATTTCTCCGCTTGAAAGTCGAGTCAAAACAATTACTATTCTTCAGATATAAGTGAATCCACATATAGTTTAAATCGATAGGAACTACATAAATATTAAAAATTAAAGGTTATATTAGAATATTTCCTCAACCAACCTCATATTCTCTTTCATTTTGAAATTTTTTTAAATTCCTCCAACGCCGAAATGAGCCCACTTTTGGGGCATATGAACGGAAGTCGTTTTCAGCGAGGTGTGGTATGCTATTCGGTTCGTAGTTTCACACTTTACTAATTCGGTTAGACCTTGATTTTCCTGTTGTTTACTCGTCAACTATTTACGTTTTAAAATTTCAATGGATATTCAACTTCCATGTAAAATAACCGAATATTTTAATGAGACCGCTTTGTCAAATCGTCGACCGACTACAACGCCATATTCATGTCACTAATCCATTTCCTCTACTACTCGTATAATGCATGAAATCGCTAATTATCTCTAAAACTAAAACGCATTGCAGCTTTACTATTTTTAACACCTGATTTATCGGTAAAATGCGCACCTAATATCAGTTTTTGGAATAAATGACTCTGCGATACAAAAACTTTGACCTAGTTGACACCCATTCTCTCCATTAAGCGCATGTATTTTGAACTGCGAACTATGGAAAAAGTAGTATGAAATGACGTTTTTCCTGTTGACAAATTTAGAGAGAGTTCGCATTTTTCTAAAAGTTTCTAAAATACGAACAAATTGACTAGACTTTCGTTTTGAGATCCAATCTCCTTAAAATCGCACGCTACCCCACATTTCCTGAAATAAGTCACCATTTCAATGGGCGTCCTCCGAACGGAGTTTTCATATTAGACACTTTTGAAACTGAGGAAATCGTGGACAACAATCGCTTTCACGTCATGGTGTTAAAAATGCTCATTGGGTGATGTAAATATTTCTCTGAGACACTGCTAATTATTTCATCAAGCGGTTTTGGTGATCCTACTAATTAATTAATTACTAGAATTTGCCACAGGGAAATCAGTTACACCAATGCAAAAACTAAAATAAATCATGACTAACATTTTATTTTCCATCGCGGGAAAAAAGAAGAGTAAATATTTAACTCGTTCATCGCAAAATAATTATATTTTCCGAAATGGTCACAAAAACATAAATTTAATGTGAGGGAATTAAGATTAAATGAGAAACTGTATTAAAAATTGCCCTTTTTTTCTTTACAGTAATGAATGTGTTTGTTGCACCTTTAACGCTATTGATTTACCATTGATGCCTTAAAAGCATTAAAAACAATAAAAAACACAAACAAAATATTTCATTGAATATAGAAGATTTGTAGTCAAAGGCTCAGCAACGATAAAAAAAAGTTTTCATGACGAAAGCCTTCAGTTTTCTGCTTATACATGAGGTTATTAGTGTACACTAAATATTTTTTATATCTAAAAATTTCAATTACGAAAATGTAACGAATGATAATATCAAAATTAAAGGAAATTTATTCCTCAGCATCAAATGAAAATAAAGAGAATTAAATATTAATTTAATTGCGAAAACATTCTAGTAATAACTCAAAGGTTAAACGAATCTTAGCCTATAATTGTGAGTAAATATTTAAGAAGCTTTCCTCACAATTTTGGGTTAATTTCATCGGTATGAATATAAAATCTCATGTGGCTGGTAAAAACTGTGAACCTACTGAATATCTGCTGTCTCATGCTTCGGAAACTACACCGAGATTCTCTAATTGGGACTTTTCAGCCGAATAAAATGAAGCTTTTAAGCCTATGCGGCTGATGTCGCTATTAGAAAATTAAAAAATAGACACGTAGCAAATTGTTAAGAGGTCATTTTTCTCAGTCAAAAAGTCACAAAAAAACGAAAAGGGAAATCCTTGGTCCAGTGAAGGTTACGAACATACGATTCGGAGTTGGATTTTCGTCGCTGAAAATGGCCTAAAGGAATGGAATCTTGGAAAGATTAATTAGTGGGCGGGAGAAAGCTTACCTTAACAGGCTACGAGCTTCGCAAATCTTTTTCAAAGTGCTTTGGATGCGAAGGCATTCTGAAGAGGAATTAAAGTGCGAGGGTAGCGTAGAGTGGCGATAAAAACTGAAAGCGGGGAGAGTACGAGAGTTTGATCCAGCGGCTAAGGTAACATCATGTTTACAGGACAACACCCTCCCTCCCTCTCTACAGCACCAAGACATTTTAAGCTGGGATGTTTGCTGAGGTCGCTCCTATTAAGGAATAGAATTCGTGCCAAGGGCGTCTTAAGGATTAGGGTGATGGTTAGAGGAGGTGAGTCATAAAAGATGAACTTTCGTGGACCTAATACTCCTGGCTATACCCCAGAAGGAGAATATATTTAGGGAAGGTTCACATGATCGTTATGCCTTGACGCAATGTGGAGCCACCGTCACAGAGGAGATTAACGGGAGTGCTGAACACCTTTAAGATTACAAGCGTGCGGGCAGTTAACATAAGATATGTGATTGGAGGGAGAAGCTGCATGAGAATGTAGGATGCCACTACGGTTGAAGTGTCGAATGATCGCACTCATGACTTTCCACGCCCCTTCCACCGATTTTCTCGCTCGAAGAAGGAAGTAGCTGGGCTAGGGACTATTCCAAAGAAAACAAAATAGATTTGAAACGAACAAAATGGATATTGTTGAGAAAAATTTTTTTCAAATTTTAATTTATAATTAGTCTACCATATTAATGATAAAAACAAGGCATACACCTTTGCATCATCTCCCTTAATTTGTATAAAGTATTTACTAACATTCTTATGATACAAGGGAAATAATTTTCGTATGGCTTCAAATTATTTCTCATGATATTTAGCAACGAATCAATTAGTAGTTATTACTCTTCGTTTCACCTAAATAAACATATAAAAAAGTTTTGTGGTACTGATTAAATACAGTTTCTGATGCCACTGCTAGACTACATATATTTAGATGAACGTGATTATTAACAAAGAGTGTAGTATCAGGTGTAATGTGTGGAATTTCGTCATTATGAATATAAAGACGTGAAATTTTCCACATAAATAATTATTAATCACTACCCGGGTCTCAATGTTACTACATCAACATCAATGTGATGGTGATGACGTAGTAACAATGGAACCCGGGTAGTAACAAATAATTATTTTTGTGGAAAAATGCACGTCATTATATTCAAAACGTGCTTATCAAATTAAAGTAAATTTTCAACAAGGCGCGCGAATGATAAACGAAGTTCGGAATCAACTCTTTGGTAAAGAATTCCTCAATGCCTTATGTAATTATTTAACAAATGATGCTGACTGGAACAAGTGGGACGGAATGTTTCGTTATAATTACTTATTTTCTTTAAAAGTGATCGGAAAATATATGGTCGGTTCAAAAAATATATGTCAAATTGGGACCATATCTGGGTAGGGTAAGAGAATGATGACGAATGCTTGGCATGGATAATGATACAAACATTTGTAAAATGCATGATAGTTTCTTATGCCTGCTAATGTCACTGCATTATCACTCACAAAGAGTGAAGCGTCAGGTGTAATGTGGTGGAATGTCATCATTATGAATATAAATGTTGCGGAAAATTGCACGTCTTTGTAATCATAATGCATTATCGCTATTGAATGACAGGAGTATCTCGCTACGGTGAATCCACACACCTTTGGAGGCATGAGGTGGTATAATATTTACACGTGAAATTAGCATAATAAAAATATGATTATTGGTCAAAATCATTTACTGATTAACAGCCCATAAATTTAAACCCTTGTATTTTGAAATAAAATCATCACTTAGAGAAAATGTTTTCATTTTGATTAGACATGTTAACTATCCTTAAAGATTGACAACTTCCAACACCGAACCGACGACAGAAATTGTTGTAGTTTGGAACTTTTTCAACTGAGCACGCTTCGCTCAAACTATGCCGGAACTATTTTCGAAGCCAGCTTGACCGGACTGCTACGTGCCATTGTGTGAACGGGTTCCCGACGAGGGAAAGAAATGCTGAACAGCCAAGTCATCACTTTAGTAGAGTCCTTGGAAAATCCAAAATTCTTATAGGGGTTCAAGATATTTATTGAGAAGTAGAGATAAAGCAAGACAAAGTAGGCTAAGTGGTCTATTTTTCGTATATAGATTAATTTTATAGTAGTCTTTTTCCATGTCCCAGTATCTACGATGTACTTTGTTTGAAAGAAAATATGCTGAAATTTAATGCAAGTCGAAATTCAAGTGTTTACTACAAAAGCATCAACTAATGCACATTTGTTATCATCTTTTCTGAGATTTTAAGACTATTTTCATGTAATAATTCAATTAATAAAAATGAAAATACCTTATAAAGGTACATTCCTACTTTTCAACTTTGTGCAAATATCACCTGCCGATTTCATTGCGAAAATATTGATTAATTTAAATTTTTCTATAAATAAATTCTAGGTTTAATACACGTGGATACATCAGATCAGGTGGCGTATAATCTGCATCTCAATGTTTTTTTGTCCAGATTTTGTAGAACTGTATATATATGTTCACTTGATCGCGCTTCTTAGAGCAGAGAAGAGATTTTAATCGTTCATTCATGACTGACATTAACTTAAACTGTCAGTTAAAAAAATATAACTCGTGGATGTGTTAGCTAGTAATACATCTCTATGTTCTCCAGTGCGGTGAGGATTAAATATTCGTAATAAAGATAACAAGTGTAAATTAAATGATTATGAACAAACACTAAACATAATACGTGTAATGTTAAGGCCGTTCAGTTATGGAATCATAGTCACTTCGATTCACGTGTGTATGAAGGACTCGATGAATACTTACGAGCGACGTTAATCGTTAATGGCCATTGACACGCAATCGTTATATTGAGGGTGCTAGACAAGTAACCGAAAGTTGATGACTATAACATACGTTCACGGAAAGGACACCGAATTAACAGATAACTGAAGAGTACTACCCCGGTCTTACGCTCTCGCCGACAAATTTTCTTTCCTTCTGAATTCATGTTCGACTAACTCCCCCTTATCGTGCTCACGCGCGGGTAACATCTATTTCGTGACTCTATTCCTTCGGCTCCAAAAATCAGTTCCCAGGCCTGTTTTGAGACTACCGTCGATATAATTCGGCAAGCAGTGGGGAGTCGGTGAACCGAATGACTTGGGAAGGGGGCATATCGCATAGAGAACGTTATTTCCATTACAGTGGGCCGTGAAATATAGAGAAGGTTGGCGAAAGGGGGGAAACACCTCATCCACAAATGGGTGGAGTGGTGGTGAACGGTGTGGGTTGGGAAATGCGTGGCAGCGGCAGGGGTCTATATGTGTACTTCTCTCGTGAGGCTTAACTCTTCCGCCGCTCCGGCCTTGCACTCCGCGGCGTTGCTGATGTTTGTTCGGACGATATACCGTGTTGTCACTGCTAGTTTAATTAAACCGGGTGTGAATGCAGCCCGTGGAATTAACGCAGGAGGCGAGGAAAGAGCCGTAAATGTCTAATGACCCTTCCCTCAGATAAAACGCCCTTCTGGAGAAATAATTTCAAGTTAATTAGATTTCTTATTAAAAAGGAACCTGCTGCAAAATAAAGTGTAATGTAAACTTGTCCTGGAGGAATCTCACGGAGACATTCAATTACATCCGAGGAAAACAACCTACCCGTGACTTAAAGGGATATTTTTCGGAAAGATGTACTTTTAACGAGCTTGGTCTGGTTTCCGTAAGAGCGTGTTTTCAGAATCTAAGAAAACTTAATCAGAAACTGTAGGGTTATTCATCAGTGATACACTAGCATCACATTTTTCCGTAATATCTCCCTTACGAACGTGTAACAATTGAGTTATAGACGGAGGGAATGACATCGAATATAGAATTTTTAAAGGCGTAAGAACGCAAAAGCACAAATTATGTAATAAAAGCACATGAGTTTAATCGTATATAACTCAGTATTATAAGCACGATTAGTGAAATCTCATACTAACTTTAAAGATTGAAAAGTTGATACATTTATCATTATCCACAAAACCATCATAAAAGAATAACGTACGTTCTGGAGAGTAGTAGAGTTTTAATTATACCTAAGCTAGTGGAAAATAATTTTTTTCATATTAGCTCATGTAGACATAAAGGAATTAACAAAATTTCGTGCAAATTTACATATAATTTATGCCTTACAGTTAACAAAACCCAAGCTCAGCCTTTCATATCTCTTCTTATTTGAACTGTATTCTCTATTCGGCTACTCGACTCAATCTTCTTCACTGCCGCTCAGAAATTTATCTTTATTTTTAATTCTTTTTCCTGGGGTATGAAGAGTCAGTGAAGCAGAGCTTTAGGAATGGCAATTAGACTAATGTCAATTAAACCGTCTTCAGTCCTCATTGCGCTCATTTCACTTTTACAATTTATTGATGCGATTCCTTGTTTACGAAATATAAAAATTTAAACCTTTTTTTCATATTTCATTTCTATGCAACATAAACGATATTACGTTATTTTTGTTGCCTACTCTACTTGCTTTTATTTTACTTTTTGTCCCATTGAAAGGGTGACGCAAGTGATTTTTGTATGCAAATTTCTAATTTAGTTGACTGTTAATACCTGTTGTTGTTGTAAATTATTATATTTAATAATAAAAATTGTTAACTAATGAAAATAATGTAGCATCTCGGTCAAAATATCTGCTTCAACTCGTATACATCTTTATTTTTGTGCTTTGTTTCCTATTTCGTGTGTGTTTGTTTAATAATGTTACCTTATGCGCACTGTTTTGATTTGTACTTTTATGCTTAATGTGTATTGTAACATGCCACTTGTCCTTGTGATCACTTGCATTTATATTTGAAAATATAAAATAAATATAAATATGCAAAAAAATTTATCGAAAATAACTGTTTTAGAAAATATTTCTGAAAAAATAAGATTTATTTATGAATAAAATTAATGATCTAAAAGCGGTATACTCACTGCTATATCTTTTCTAGAGTAGACAGCCATTTTGCCTGTATTGCATTTCCAATTTCAAATAATTTCACACTAGGAATAAGGAATACAAAATTACAGTAAATTCATGTAATAACATTTTTGAATACGTATTTATTTTATGATACATAGATTAACTTTATCTCCTGTTTGGTTTGCGTGACATAAATGTTTAAACTTTATCAAAGGTATAGCAGTTTTGACTGGGAATAGTCGTAATATGTTCTGGAATATGGTAACTCGACTGCAGGAGTTTGGATTCCAAAATAATTCCCTTTGAAGGTAGATGGCTATACAAATTGCATGTTGTGAGTTTTCGCAAAGCGTACCCATTAATACCTGGTAATCTTAAACCTTTTTGAGTGACGATAATCAGGGAACTCATTTTTTTATGTACCTAACAGCTTCAAGTCTGTTTCTGCTCGCCTTACTTTTACGGTTGAGATTACCAGCATGAAGCTCCTCCCATTTACGACATCATATTCTTGAGAAGATTACGAGTACTAAAACCACTAGCATTTTTGTTGGAGTTGAGTCTCGGCAATTAGTAAGAAGATATCCAGGCTATGATGGGAGACGGAAAACGTAAGATGACTACGAATATTCATCAGAAAACGATATAGGTGCAGCAATTATCGTAAATATTTATAGCACAAAAACATATGTAGTGGTAGTGTTTATTCTTTGGAATCCTCAAATGCAAGTTTAGGAAGAATTTAATAAGATATATGATCCGCTATCGCGCCCCAATATAGCTAGTTACTGATGAAACGATGGACTTAAGATGATATGCAACAGCAAGTGTAACCTTTTTTTGTTTCCAAACAGTTTAGTTACATTGAGTTGTAATAATCTATAAATTATCGCGTCATGAATATACTAACAAATGAAGTTAATTGAGGAGAGATATCATCGACTCAGTTAAGGTCACCAAATGCCATGTAGGTAAAATATAAATTAAATTATTCACATAGAGGAAAGAGCGAAAAAGGGGTTATAAAACGAAGAATCCCCTTTTCAAATCTTTTTTTCCTATAAAACCATCGAAATACTGACTTTGGCTGAAATGTAATGAGCGCCCTATGAAATATTGATCTTGATTCATCTATGAATAACAAGAAAGGCCGGCCGGGTTATCCTGGAGGGTAGCCGCTCGCCAGCCAACCGAAATGTAGTTGTTCAAGTCTCGTCTAGGACATGTTTTTTGTCTTCAGTCACTATGGTCATTTTAAAAAAATTAATGTCAAGAAGTGAAAAATGACCATTGTCATCGGAGGACCCCGTAAAAAAATACTACTACTACAAAAAAGGTTTTGTGCAAAGCGGGAAAAGTCATAAATTACAGGAGTTTTGATTATATTTTGATTGCATGGTATTGCTGTATTATCAGACACACAATAATTTACTACATTACGAATGAAATACACTCGCTTATGTTTTGTCTCAAAATATTTCCCGAGTATATACACTTTGAAGTAAGTAAAGTTCCTTTGAATGGAGTGATGGTGGCAGATACTTTCTCAGTATTCCCTTTCAGGATGAGGGAATGAATAATTTGCATTTCTAAAGCAACAAATGTATTCAGTCAACATATTTCCCTGCACTGTATCATGAATGGTCCCTCATCCTTACGTTCTATTGGTAAGCATTGTGACTATTAAAATAATAAACATTTAAAAGTGTATAAATAAGTACGCAATTGCTAGACAAATTGTTAAATGATAATTTGGGAGCAGGCTGAATTCGAAAAAAAAATCGTAAATCTCAAATATTTCACTTAGCCTTACAGCCAAACCATTGACTAAAAATGAAACACTTTTAAAACTCATTCGTATGCTCATACTTATAGATTCTTATGACAACGAATAAGGTACCAAATGTAAGGAACTGGAAACAGTCAAAAGTATCAGATCAATCACAATGGAGTAGGGAAATAATTTTGTCTGTTCAGAGTCCGATTGATATATCAATCACTTTAAAGTATACTCCGGCATAAGCTATAGACCAATCAAGTTTTTATGGACACTAAATAGTACTCACTAAAATAATTTAGCCGCATCCTGTGTTACCTTGACAACTACCCGCATTTAAACGTTACAACTGATAAATAAATGTTAAGTAAGTGATTTTGAATCGGAGATTTTCGCAGAAGATTTCACTTCGTAATTTAATGGAGGTCGTGTACATTTTATATAATATTTATTAGCTCGTGCAACACAAATTCACCGGTGTTTCACAGAGCGTTATTGAGACAGCGAATGTCAATGACAACATGAATCCTTCCCGTAGAAAGCATAATATTCCTCTATCCATCACATCTACACGTGGCGAAGAAATGGTAACACGTGTTGCACCGCCATAGTGGCTTCCGTGGCTGACAAACACACACACACCTTGCGTTACTTCACACACAATAGGTTTGGAAGCGGGGGCTAAAGAAACACCTGACGAGGGCACGAGTTCCCGTCCTCCAAAACCAATCAAGTAGCTCCCCAGCAATTACGAAGCGCCACACGGGATAGATCCTCCTTCGTGTTACCCTGAAAGCCGTCGCTATGACGTTTTTATAAATATAAAGAGACGTGCAATTTTCCAAAAAATA